>CATIWM010034892.1:0-36594 GCA_949671775.1 Mallotus repandus | reverse complement strand
CTTTGGAGCTCTTGTAGGAACACTCTCACCCTCCTTAATCCCTCTCATTACTCAAGCTCACACCTCTTATGAAGCTTGGCAAATTCTTGCCACCACTTATGCCCGACCCACTCGTGGTCACATCAAACAACTCAAAGATCATCTTAAAAACATCACCAAAGGTTCTCAATCCATCACTGACTACATGCAGTCAATCAAAACCCGATCTGATGAACTAGCTGCTCTTGGAAAACCCCTTGATCATGAAGATTTGATTGAAAAATTTCTTGACGGTCTTGATGACAATTATCAATCTGTAATTGATGCTGTCAATGGCCGTGATTCTTCCATCTCCTTTGATAAACTCCATGAAAAACTCATTAACAAAGAACTGTCTCTACTCAACAAATCCTCTTCCTCACCCTTACCGTCCATGACCTGGCCAAATATCACCACCAACAAAATCACCGTCCATGACCTGGCCAAATATCTACCAAGTCTAAGAGCCTATGCTTTCCAATTATCATGATTCCGACTTCATGAAACTGAAAAGAGAAAGAAAATTGGGAACGTGTTCTAATGTAATAAAAAAGTATTGATATATTTGGTTTTGGATACTTCATTAGTAGCAATTCCACTTAAGAGACACTTAATTTCTTGGGCTAGATTCTCAGGATTTACAAATTCATGCAGACTACTAGAATTTTCCTACCTAGGAAGCCAACTGCTAACAAAGATTTGAAGAGTTAAGAATGTAGAAATTTCTAGGCAATCTATTACCAGCTTAAATGTCTTGCAGGCTTGAAAATCTCTGGGTTGTTGAATTTTTGTTCGTGATGGTGTTACTGAAGAAACCTTTAGTTAAAAAGTTCAGGTTAAAATCAAAAACTTTTTTTTAAAATGATAACAGATGTCAAATTGTAATTGGTTAGCTTTTTCATGTCAAAAAAATCGGTATTACTATATAGTTTCTCCTATTTTACACTACAAAATTAACTCTTATAATTTTTATTTATTTAAAATATATATGTAAGACACTCAACCGCTAAATTTATATACTTATTCTTTTTATTGATAAGTTATAAAATACCAAAAATATATAATGCACCCCGTATTTGAGTATAATTTTTTACATATTAAAAAATCTCTCATGTGATAATTATTTAAATGCAAAGCCACGAGTGATGCAGGAGATCACTAAAGATAAAAGATTTTTTCACCATATTATTCCATAAATAAGGGATGATATTATTTTCAATTTTAATTTTTTTAGAACTTTACGAAATAGGCTGATATGAAAATCATTTCTCTAATAAAAAATATGTATGTGTGAAAATGGAAAAAAAAGAGACAAATGAACCGTTAACAGGACAGAGGAGACCAAAACACAAAAGAAATGCATCAAATACTGAAAATGCAAACCAAATAATGCATATATATATCCCAGATAAGATTGAAATGTGTCAAAATTCGCAGCATATGGATATGAATAATAAGCATATCTGCAGAAGTTTCAATATAGAAAAAACAAAATTCTATGTAGCAGAATTTGTCTTGTTCATGTACCATTTAAGTACAATCACCAAAATAACACGTCGCGCCTCGCAAATGACACTTTTGTCACTTACCAACACAACACTCCGTGTCACCTTGCATGTTACCACCTCAAATCCCTCCTTCTCCTTCACCATGTATAAGTAGCTAGGGTCCTTATTCCTTAGTTCTCCAGTCCTCGGTATATCACTCAAATTCATTAAATAAAGAACCTCTAGACTCGACTACCTAGCTAGCCATGTTGGTCAAACATCAGCTTCGTTTGTCCATACTCTTGCTCATATGGTTCTGCCTCTTTCATGGCCTGCACTCCTGCAAACATGGAGACACAGGAACATCTGGAAGCAAAGAAGTAGAGCAACAGAAGAATAATCCTTACTACTTCCATGCACGGATGTTACAGTCTCGGTTCAGGACAGAAGAAGGTCAAATTAGAGTTCTTGAAAGGTTCTCTAAGAGGTCTGAACTTCTTCGCGGCCTCGAAAATTATCGGTTGTCCTTGTTAGAAGCTAATCCACACACTTTTATCGTCCCGCAGCATTGCGATGCAGAATCTCTTGTTGTTGTCGTGAAAGGTGGGTTCTTTGCCTCCTCTTTTTTTTAATTGTAATTGATACAATTTTCAACAATAGCTTAAATTTAACAGGGAAAGGGACTATTAGCTATGTATTGCGAGAGAAAAGAGAGTCCTACAACATGGAGACAGGCGATGTCATCAATATTCCTTCAGGAGCTACTGTGTACATGATTAACCATGACAGTGATGAAATATTGAAACTCGCAAAGCTTAGTCAGCCTGTCAATGTTCCTGGAAAATTCAGAGTTACAGTCTCCTCCTCTCTTACGAAAGCTTCAATACATAGATACATATATATATATATATATATATATTGATATACAATCTTACAATACTTGTTATTTTTGTAGGAATATTTTGCTGCAGGAGGTGAAAATCCTGAGTCATATTACACAGTCTTCAGCAATGATATTCTTGGGGCTGCTCTTGATGTACAGTCTCTTGTTACTTCTACTGTTCCTTTTCCAGGATTTATGTTATTATAGCATTAATTTTGTTTTATTACCTTGTCTCTGAAATATAGACCCCAAGACATCAGCTAGAGAAGCTCTTTGGACAGCAAAGGCAGGGCGTGATCCTGAAAGCTCCTCAACAGAAACTTAAGGCCTTAAGCCAACGCGTGTCACGGCCAATACAGAAAGGCCAAGGTCCTATTAATCTTCTATATCAACAGCCTTCATACTCCAATAGATATGGGAATTGGTTTGAAGCATCGCCAAATGATTACGAGCAGCTACAAGACATGGGCGTCTCTGTCGCTTATGTTGAAACCAAAAAGGTAAGCCAAGCCAAGCCAAAACAATTATGGGGGTCCTTTGTAACTTTGGAGCTTTTACGAATAATAGATAAAAAAATTCAATTATTTTGCAGGGATCGTTAATGGTACCACACTACAATTCCAGGGCTACAGAGATTGTTTTAGTACTGGAAGGAAGTGGACGAGTGGAAATGGCTTGTCCACATGTATTAAGGCAGAGCCAGAAGGAATCTCAAGGAACAAAAAAACAAGAACAAAAAACAGAGCGTACTGAACAATACCAAAAGATCAGCTCTAATTTGTCACCTGGTGATGTCATTATAATACCAGCTGCTAATCCCGCTGCATTTCTTGCTTCCCAAAATGAGAATCTGACCACATTGGTTTTTGGAATCAACGCCTTGAACAATGAAAGAAACTTCCTTGCTGGTATGCCCATATATATTCTTGAATCTTTATATTGGAAGCTTGCAAGGATCTTTAACCTCCTGACATGGGTTTGGTTCTGTTTTATTGTATATGCAGGTCAAAGAGACAACATAATAAACCAAATCGAGAGAGAGGCTAAGGAGTTATCTTTCAATGCACCAGCAGAATTGATAGAGAAGATATTTAAAAACCAAAGGGAATCACACTTTGTGGCTGGTCCTCAACAGGGTCAGTTGCAAGGAAGAGAGGAAGGTAGAGGCCACTCAATTTTGGACTTCCCTGTTTTCTTTTGAGTGTATTTTAGTTACAAAAAAGAGACAAAAGGGTATGGTGCTGTATTATGTGTACAGTATGAGGAGTCTGTCATGTCAAAAAGGAAGTGTTAAGTGTTAAATTGCGTAAATTATCCATGGAGGTGGATGAGTGCATATGTATGTAACTGTGGAAATTGAAAGAAGATTTCCACTGTCAATAAATAAGAGAGGTTCTGAACTCTTCCGCCCTGAGAAATTCTGAAGCTGACATTTTAGATTCATTCTAACTTTTAGTGGGAATTTTGGTAAGAACAAAAAGAAACAACAATATACAAGGCAGAATAGCATGCCTAATCTGATATGATGAGGTGCAGATTAATTAGTAGGATATGATATTAATAATATTTTTAATTAATAATTACAACTAAAGTGATAATTAATGAATACATCCCAGCCATGGCTCAGTCATATACAACCAAATTAAAGCTCATACAAAATTTTTTAAATATCCTAATAAACGATATAGAATTTTCTATTATACTAAGAAATATTGATTAATTAAGCTTGTTGTCCATTAACTATAATTTATAATTTTGAATTGAACCATGAGAACTAAAAAGAAAAGAAATGAACAACAACCATTAAAATTAACTGTTGTGCTTAAGCATTTGTAGCTTCGTTCCATTAGTTGGGAGATTTTTTATCAATTTTATAGTTATGTTCAGATCAAACTGAATTAATTAAAATTTAATAAATTTTAAATATTAATAATTTAACAAAAATAATAGCATAGAAAGAAAAATGAACAATGTATGTATTCAAAAATAGTAGGCACGTTAAATATATAATTTTATTGTAAATAAAAAAAAATTAGAGTTTATTGAACTTTGGACAAAGATAATTAATTTGGATCTCCTTCAATGTGTTACATATTTTCGTCATTCTCATTTATCATTTGTGTGACAAGATAATATTCCACCAAAATTATGCCCTGCTCTCCCTCAAGGATGATTTCCGCGATTCCTCATCTCAAAACACATATATACATCAGAATCATCATCGTGTATGTTGTAAATGTGAATGGATTCCACATTTGATAAATATAAGGGTAAATTATATTTTTCCTCCTATATTTTATTACATTACACTATTTCTTTCTGATATTCAAAAAAAATATTTATTCATCCTTATATTTTATCATTTTTGTATTAATTCATCTCCGATAGAGAGACTAATGAGTGTTAAAAAAAATAAAATATAAAAATAAATAAATATTTTTTTGAATGTCAGGAATAAAATATTATAATATAACAAAACACATAAAAAAAATGTAATTTATCCTAAATACAAAGACTTCAACATATAAATAATTACTAGTTTCAATCGATTTTAATTTTATATTTGATGTGTTGGACTCATTTATATACCCACCTCAGTGGGATGTTAAAAAAATTGCTAAATACATAATTTCACCTTAAACTTTACTCAATTAATTTCTAACACTCCTCAATTTTTATTATATTTCATTCAGCCTTTAAACTCTTATTTTGAACCTATCTAACCCCTATAATCCATAAAATCAAAATATTTTATAAATCAATGTTGATTTGAACACAAAAAAAATTTATATAAACTAAAATGATGTTTAATGAAAGAAAGAATATAATTAGAAATAAATTTTTTCTAACTTTTTTATTATTAATTTTTAATTCCATTTATATTGTTTTGAAACTAATTTTAGCATTTTATGTGTTTAAAACTCATTTGAAATTAAATTTCTGTCCGTTTTGATATTATGTGTGTTAAATAGAATTAAAATGTCTAAATTAAAAAGTAAAAAATGTTTAAAATAAAAGTTTAAAAATTGAATATAAAATAATAAAAGTTAAGGAGTATCATAAGTTAATCATGTAAAGTTCAAGGAAAAATTATGCATTCAGCCTTAAAAAAATTATATACATGAGCGGACCAACAACACTCACATATAGATAGAAAATACATATAATATCAAAACTATATATCCTGACCAAAAGTTTTTAGACCTCGGATCTCTCTCTCTCTCTCACACAAAATAATGTTGTTTACTGTACTAATTTTATTTTATATTTACAAATTATGAATTTTGAATGAGTCCAGATTAAATATAAAATCATTAAGTTAGATAATTTATAATTTTAATTCTAAATCAAACAATCAATTGGCTTAATTTATAAAATACTAATTAATTATTTAAGTTATTCCAAACTAAATATAAATAGATTTGTAAGATAAAGTTAAATTGCAAAGTAGGAAAACTTTTAAAAGTGGGGGCAAACTTGAACTTTAGGGCAATTTATCAATTTGTGGTAAAATTTTGTCAAAATTCTCATATTATGGTACTTTTTGAAATAATTTCAAATTTTATGGTAGTTTATCAAATATATTATCAATATATGGTACTTTTAGCTGAGGTAGAGGAGGGAAGTTATAGTGCCAGACATTTCACCAGTAGCACTGGCACTGGCAAATTGCCTGCCAAATTTAAAAAAAAAAATTTATGCATTTTATCAGTGCTACTGGCGAAATGCATCAAAAATAATTGCATGCATTTTGCCAGTAGCACTGGCGAAATGCATGAAATTTTTTTTAATACAATTATAAAGTCATTCCGTTTTTCCATTTCTAATATAATTATTATATAATGGTTATGATATAATGATATAATGATTATGTTAATTTTTATAATATTATAATTATTAAATAATTATTTGGTTATAAGTATGTTTTTTAATAGTAGTTAGTCACTAATAATTGTGTAATAATTGATGATAATAATAATAATAATAAATAATATTCTATTATTTTATATCTTTTCATATTATTGACTTATATATGATTTTTAAAATTTAATTGAAATATATTATAGAAAATTGTTGTATTTAACAATTAGTAACTTATATAATAAGGTGAACAAATAAAATTGAAAAATTATGAGTAATTTATTCATAGTAGTACTTTAATATTTTGTGAAAATTTGAAAAAAATTGATTTCTAGACGTTTAAAATTAAAATTAAGCATTAATTTTATTTACTTATTTTATGTTATTTTGTGTATTAATTTTTTAGAATAAACTGAATTCTATAATAATTATTTTAACAACTTTTACGCTGCACTAGACAAGGTAAGGACTAAAACAAATTGTTGAAATAATTATAATAGAATTTAGTTTATTCTAAAAAATTATTTATTTTAAAAAATTGATATATAAAATAACATAAAATAAGTAAATAAAATTAATACTTAATTTTAATTTTAAATATCTAGAATTCAATTTTTTCAATACACAAATTTTTTTCAAATTTTCACAAAATATTAAAGTACTACAATGAATAAATTACTCATAGTTTTTCAATTTTATTTGTTCACCTTATTACATGATTATTATGTCATAATTATATTCAAAATGTCAAATCGATTTTTTTTAATTTGATGCATTTCGCCAGTGCTACTGGCGAAATGCATATGTTTTTTTTTTTCGATTTCGCTTGTAACACTGGCGAAATGAGCGAGCTTAAATTTGTCCGCATACACTTTCGCCTCTTTAACCAGCGAAATGAGTTTTTCTCAAAAAAAAAAAAAGTACCACAAACTCAGAAATTTTTTTAAGAGTACTATAATGTGAGAATTTTCACAATTTTTTACCATAAATAGGTAAATTGCCCTCATATTGTATTGTAGTCCATCATTTCGATTATTTGACTTCCTTATTAGTAAAAGAAAAAAAAATGTGTGTGTGATAATGTCATTGTGGTGTGCATCCTTTTAATCACAGGAATAAGATATTTGGTTCAACCAGTCTCTTAATCAGATGTAAGAATCAGGATGATAAGAAGTGGGAAGTTTGCAAGCAAAAGCAAAAGGTAATAATATGTAAAAATATAATCCTCAACAGTTGTGCTGCCATGTCGCTAGGTGATAAAGATATTCAGGTTCCTCCTTTTGGCTCATCCGCCCCTATTTCTGCCTAGAAATAAAGAAAATATTTAATACTAAAGGATTCAATTAAATTGCCAATGAAGAAGTAGTCAAGTGGTAACTTCTCTCCAAGTGCAAAGTTCAATTCCTGCCGTTGTTGAGTTAAAAAAGAGAGGGCTGCCCCTTATTGTATAGTCCATTGATATTACGGTCGTATGACCTCCCAATTTATAAAAAAAAAAAAAATTCCATCAAGAAACTTTCATATAATTTCTTAAATCTTATTTGCTATTGCTGGCATTGAATTTACAAATCTTAAATCTTATTTGCTATTTCTTAAATCTTAGATATTTTACAAATTGTGGATTTATCTAACATTGAATTTTATTAAAAGAGTTAAAGAACCATGATAATTATTTTCAATATGTATTGTTGTTGCTTCTTTGTTTTGTCTTACGAGGTACAATTTACACTCAAGACAGGAATAAAGCAACGAAAGCATGAGAAGCATTATTGAGAAGAAGTAGAGGCAAGGACTTAAGAGAAAACATGTAAATACTGAAGTGGATAGCCAAAAATTTGTATGGACAAGAGCGAGAAGGAGCCAAGCCAAAAATTCGTATGGACAAGAGCGAGAAGGAGCCAAGAGTTGGCATAGTTTTAAAGTATAAACTGGCAATACAAGTTGATGGGGACAAGATCGAAGAATAAATAGAACACCCCAAGGATGAGAACTGCAAACACCTATGCCCAATTTACGAGGGCGTCAATTGCTCAAGTGGGGGAGAATGTAACGGGGCGATGAAAGGAGCCCAAGGACCAATGCACCCTTAGAGTCCTTAACCAACATTAAGGGCATGGATGAACAAGAAAAGTATAATATGGCTGGGCGAGGCTATGTGAAAGAAAAAGTGTATTGAAAGGCACTTTGGTAAATATGAATAAATATTATATATTTATATTTATGAAGGTGTGATGGGTGGAACATTATGAGGTCTCCTCCTAGTAACCTTCAAGGTGCTTCTTATGCTCTTTAGGGGGTACCTTCGGTGTAAACTCTCCACCATCCCCGAGGCTTGTGTGCATGTTCGACGACACTTTTGCTTCCTTTTTATATTCTATATTTTTTTTTTGCTTTAGCGCACGAGGTGTCTTGAGTCGACCCCAACTGTAGGAGGCACCTTTAAACCCATACCACTCCCAAACTAATCCAAAGGTCCACCTCAAGAGTTTTAAAGTAGTTGCGTACCCAGGGCTCAAACTTGAGACTTCTGGTTAAGTTGAAAGAGTTCCTCACCAACTCATCCACACCTTCTTGGGTATTTTATATTCTATAATTTAAATTTTATTTTATTTCATAAATATAATTTAAATGGGAATATCAAGTTAACTCTTTTAGTAAATTAATTATGTCCAATTGCTACAAGAATCCCGCTCCATCGCAATTGCCTTTTCATATTGAAGCTATTACGTACTTTACCATGGCTATTATTGATAAGATTGCACATGGAGGTCTTATTGATAGTCAACTCAATTTCTTAAATTTTAAGACACAGTACATCGATATTATGCTCATATAACTGAAACATTTTATAATGATCATAACATTTGATAAGTAGGAATATCAAACCAATAATATCAAGTCATCTAGGGTTCACTAATGTGTTATTAGGTTTTAATTTTATCACTTTAATTAAATATTTAATTTTTATTATTTAGACCTTCCAACTTATTAAAGATTAGGATCACTATATAATATCTCCATATGATCTTCCACTTTTTTTTTAAAAAAAAAATTCCGTCAAATCTCGAGACACATTCATATAATTTCTTAAATCTTATTAGCTATTGCTGACTTTTGCTTCTATTTTATATTCTATAGTTTAAATGTAATTTTATTTCAAAATATATTAAATTAATGCAAATTAATTATGGGAATAAATATAATTTAAATGGGAATATCTTGTTAACTCTTGTAGCAAATTAATTATGTCCAATTGCAGCAAGAGTCCCGCTTCGTCGCAATAACAACCTTTCCATGTTGAAGCTACTACACACTTTCCCATGGCTGTTATTAATAAGATTGCACATGGCGATCTTATTGATGGTCAACTTAATTTTTTAAATTTTGCAACATCCATGTTCAAGGTTTGATTAAGAGGAAGAACAAGTAAATGGCGATGGAGAATAACTTCTGAAAACAAATAAAAATCTTTTAATTATCATTTTATTTTATTAAGGCGAAATAACAACCCAACACTAGCAACAAAATAGAACTTTTTATTTCTTTAAATTAGCCTATTTAGTAATAAATTAACTTGCCAAGCTGTGATAGAGGGAGCTAATTAATATAATATACATTGCAAAATTTGAATAACCAAATTTATAACATGGATAATGATAGGTGTAATAGTATGTATATCCTTTTTTTTAAACAACTGGGAGGTCAATGAAGAGTGGAGATGGAACCCTTACCTCACCTTACAATAACCATCACCTGAGTGATCAGGCTACGAAGGGAGGACAACATTATATATATCCTGAATAACTACAAAACAAAAAACAAAATAAAATTAGATTTTAATCTCCGTATAATAAGAGGTCACATGCAATAGGAGGGAGGGTAATTTGTCACTATTCGCGCTATACTCTTTATGTCAGGTAGCAACATAAATTATTACCGTTATAACATATATGTTTCTGTGTGTATAGATCTGGAAATTTTCTCAAAGAAAAACCTTTTGATCTTGCAGTTCAGCTGCAGCAACAAAGGAAAAATGAAAGTTGAAGTGGAGTTCATCTTAGAAGAGTTGATTTAGTCATATTCCCCTACACATGACCACCTTTGCCATTGTATGTGGAGGGTTAGCATTGTTAATTAATTAGTATACCATGAAGGAATATTGCTTATTGTTCACTAACATCCTAAAGGAAAATTTTTATTTATTTCGAGTATGTTACCTTTATTTGTAATATAAAAATATTTATCTTATTTTATTGATTAAATATAAAATATTTGAGTTATATTCTAAAATTTGAAATACCTTTCATTGTAGATAAAAAAATTTCCATACGAAAATGGTCATGTGTAAGTATGTCTCATTAGAGGAATTTTTTTTTTGAAGAAGGGATGGAAGTATGGTTTGGATCTATATTTTATTAAGGTGAAATAACAACCCAACACTAGCAACGAATTAGAACTTTTTACTTCTTTAAATTAGCCCATTTAGTAACGGTTAGTTATGTTTATAACATGGATAATGATAGGAGTAACAGTATGTATATCCTTTTTTTTTTTTTGATAACTGGGAGGTTAAAAGAAATGAGAAATTAAACCCATAACCTAATATAACATTCGTACCCTTGACTATATGTCAAGTGTTGCATATAGCTAGAATGGAGTATCGAATCAAGACATGACTTGTACTTAGTTAAGGAGTGAGAATTTTTGAATTTTGTTGACACTCAAAATGAATGAAATTATGATAATAAAAAGAATTAGAAATAAAAATGAAGTGAAGAGTGAAGATTTAAAAGTTGAGGTATGATATGGACTCAATTGACATAAAATAATTGTTCTAGAATGAACATTGAAAGTTCAAGAATTAATTGGTAATATGAATGTTTCATTAAGGGTCTAAGAAGTTATTTTTCAAATTGAATATATCTGAAATAGCTCTAGAACCTTCCTCCATGGCCATTCCATATATAGATATGTATAGATTAAAAGAGATAGGAGAACACATAAAACACCTAAGAGAATGAAGAAAAGAGAAGAAGAGAAAGCTTGATTCTACTAGTTGGTGTTGAGTTTTCAAGTGGATTTTGGAGATCTAAAATACTTTTGAGGCTTTAATCTTCATTCCAAAAAGCTGTGGTGATTGACTTGGTAAGTGATTTTAGTGTTTTTGTGGCTTTAAGTTATGGTTTATAAGCTGAAATTTTCGGGTTTGATATTCTTGATTTTTCAATCTTGGTATTTTGATCATATATTGAGCTAGAGAACTATAAATTAAGTCTAGTTTAATTCTATGGAAACGTTAATGAGTTCTCTATAACTTTTTAGTTTTGAGTTAGATCTAATTTAGCATTTATGAAGGTCAAACGAAACCATATTGTTTAATACTCAATCTGTCAGAGAAACTGAGCTGATTGTGATTCAAGCTTTATAAATTTCTTTGTGGTTATCAAATTGAATTGAAATTTTTACAGAATATACTAGACATATATATCCAACATTTTTTAAAATCTTAGCTTCAAATTAAATTTCTATAATTTCCAGCAATTTTTCTAATTTACCCCTGAAGCTGCTATGTACTTTCCCATGGCTGTTATTAATAAGATTGCACATGGTGGTCTTATTGATGGTCAACTTAATTTTTTAAATTTTGCAATATCCATGTTCAAGGTTTGATTAAGAGAAAGAACAAGTTAATGGCGATGGAGAATAACTTCTGAAAACAAATAAAAATCTTTTAATTATCATTTTATTTTATTAAGGTGAAATAACAACCCAACACTAGCAACTAAATAGAACTTTTTATTTCTTTAAATTAGCCTATTTAGTAATAAATTAACTTGTCAAGCTGTGATAGAGGGAGCTAATTAATATAATATACATTGCAAAATTTGAATAGCCAAATTTGTAACATGGATAATGATAGGTGTAATAGTATGTACATCCTTTTGTTTTAAAACAACTGGGAGCTCGACAGAGAGTAGAGATCGAACCCTCATCTTACCTTACAATGTCTATCATCTGAGTGATTAGACTACGAAGGGAGGACAATATTATGTATATCTTGAATAACTACAAAACAAAAAATAAAATAAAATTATATTTTAATCTCCATATAATAAGAGGTCACATGTAATAGGAGGGAGCAATAGGGTAATTTGTCACTATTCGCGCTATACTCTTCATGTCAGGTAGCAACATAAATTGTTACCGTTATAACATATATGTTTCTATGTGTATAGATCTGGAAATTTTCTCAAAGAAAAACCTTTTGATCTTGCAGTTCAGCTACAACAACAAAGGAAAAATGAAAGTTGAAGTGGAGTTCATCTCAGAAGAGTTGATTAAGCCATATTCCCCTACACCTAACCACCTTCGCCAACTTCAGCTTTCCTCTCTTGATTACATCCAAATCCCAGTTTGGATGCCTCTGATCTTATTTTACTCTAAAGAACCCAACACTAGCAACTTACAAAAATGCAACCATTTAAAGAGATCTCTATCAAAGGTTTTAACCCTCTTTTACCCATTGGCTGGTCGGGTAAAGAACAAGGCTTTTATAGAGTGCAATGATGAAGGTGCCCTCTTTATTAAAGCTCAAGCAAATTGCTTACTCTCAGATATGCTTTCGAACGCTGATCCAAGCAATAACAGCAAGCTCGTTCCTCTTCAAATTGACAATGGCAAAGATTTTGCAGCTTTTTTCCAAGTTACATTCTTCAAATGTGGTGGGCTAGCTGTTTCATTTTCAATGTGGCATAAACTCGGCGATGCCACCTCGATGTTGACTTTCCTCTATAGTTGGGCCGCCATCACTCGAGGAGATACTAACATCAGCATCCCGACTTTTGGGTCAGCCACTCTCTTTCCACCAAAGGACCTATCAAGACTTTTTGAGCCTGTGGGTTGGAATCACAAAGATATTGTCATAACAAAGAGGTTTGTCTTTAATGCTTCAATTGTAGCAGCTCTCAGAGCTAGATATACTGAGAAGAACGGCTTTAACGTGTCAAGAGTGGAGGCTTTAGCTGCTTTTATTTGGAGTCGGTTCATGGCTGCAACACAGGCAAGCGAAACTGAGAATAAGCTCTACAGGGTGTTTCATGCGGTGGATTTGCGGCAAAAAATTGAACCTCCTCTCCCAAATTTGTATTTTGGGAATCTTTTTTGGGTAGTCGCTGCTACAGCTAACATGGATGCCAAAGGTGATGAATGTTATGGAATTGTGAGTCGAATGAGGGATGCTATGATAAGTGTTAATGCAGATTATGTTAAGAGACTACAAAGGAGCGATGGCCCTGTGAATTTTTTTCCTTCAGTAGACAACCAAGAAGAAATGGCCAAAGAGGTGATAAGTTTTAGCTTCTCCAGTCTGTGCAAGTTTCCTTTGTATGAAACTGATTTTGGTTGGGGAAAGCCTTTGTGGGTAGGTTCAGCTCGCATGTTTGTTGAAAATTTTGTTATGTTCCATGATTTTAAAGAAGTAGATGGAGACGGTATAGAAGCATGGATTACCATGAAGCAAGAAAATATGGCTAAGTTTGAGAATGACAAAGAGCTTCTTTCGCATGTTTCTTCAACTTCAAATCCATTTGCATCTCAGACCTTCAAATCTGATTCTCATTCAAGGTTATAGACCAGTACGCATGTCACCACAGATGGAAATAATTAAAGAGTCCCTCCACTGACGTTTTTGGATTTTTATTTTTATTTTTTTGAGATCAGTTCTGCAATAAGTCAAATAATAAAATGTCCACTTGTTGAAATATCTATTAGAAAAATCAGGAAATAATTGCTGAATTAGTGCTACAACTAAGTTGAAAGTTGTGTTTAAATTTGAGATTCAATGTATGCTAAAGCATTAAATATTCACATAGAGACTTTTACCGCCCTTCGACGTCCTACCTGGGTCAAATTCGGAGTAGTCAAATCCTACAGGATACCGAATACCGGGTGCATCAGATGCAAAAATTACCTCATATCATGTATTCAGTTTTTTTTTTTTTTTGATAAATCATGTATTCAGTTGTGTCTTTTCAATGCAGATTAATAAAATTCCTTCTTTCAGTGCTATCCAATTTCTTTGTTAGTGTCTTCTTCTAAGAAGGCTCCACATTTCCTCTACAACTACAATTATTTCAAGATGTTGATCTCTAAAGAGCTAATCAAGCCTTCTTCTAAACCTCACCACCTTCGCTACCTTCAACTCTCCTTTCTTGATCAAATCCAAGTTTGAGTTTCTTTGCCTTTCGTAAAGAACACACAAAACTAGCAACTCATAAAGATGCAACAGAGCCAAGAAATCTTTATCAGACATTTTAACCAACTTCCACCCTCTTGCGGGACGCATATATGGTCTTGGGAATATGATTTTGAAGGATGATATAGTCACTAAGAGGTTTGTCTTTGATCTCGTGCCAGAGCAACTCTTAGAGCTCAATACATTGATAACAATGGCTCATCTCGCGATCAAGGGTGGAGGCTTTAGTTGCTTTCATATGGAGTCTGTTGATGGCGGCCACTCAGGCAAACATAACTGATAACAAGTCCTACATGGTTCTCCTTGCAGTGAACTTGCAGTATTTTTGGCGTAGCCACAGCGATGGCTTACATGGATGCAAAAAATAATGAATGTTATAGAATTATGAGTCGGATGAGGGATGCCTTATAAGCAGTGTGGATGTAAAAATATGTAAAGATGCTTCAAGAAAGCGATAGCCACTTATATTTTCTCGAGGAAGAGAGCAAGAAATGGGTTGTAGCAGAGGTGATTGGTTTTTCCTTCATTAGTTTGTGCAAGTTCCTAATATATATATGAAACTGATTTTAAGTGTGGAAAGCCGGTGTGTACAGCATCAGCTCGAGTCCCTTCCGAGAATCTGATTATATTTTTTGACACCTGAGAAGGAGATGGTATAGAGGCATGGATCAGCTTGAAGGTTTGAGATCGGCAAGGAGCTTCGTTCGCATGTTTCTTCAACTTCAAATGGGATTAATGATCTATTTGTATCTCAGACCTTCAAATCTGATTCTCCTTCCAGGTTATATGTGACCATCGCTACACTATTGTAAGAAGTGGGTAACATATAAATAAACAAAGCTCGGAGAACCCTACCGAACACAAATTTTGAAATAATTGAAGTTCATATAACTACTATATATTGAAGCATTAAACAACAACAACAATAATAAATTTAATCTGCACCGATATTTGTTATAAACAACCCAATTATGAATGATCATATAGACTTGTATATGTACACCAGTTTATTCAAATTAGAGCCAGATGATGCTGATTTGGACGGGAAAGGCTTGTATGTGGAGGGTTAGCATTGTTAATTAATTAGTATACCATGAAGGAATATTGCTTATTGTTCACTAACATCCTAAAGGAAAATTTTTATTTATTTCAAGTATGTTACCTTTATTTGTAATATAAAAATATGTATCTTATTTTTATTGATTAAATATAAAATATTTGAGTTATATTCTAAAATTTGAAATACCTTTCATTGTAGATAAAAAATTTTCCATACAAAAATGGTCATGTGAAAGTATATCTCATTAGAGGAATTTTTTTTTTTTTTTTGTGAAGAAGGGATGAAAGTATGGTTTGGATCTATATTTTTATTTAAAAAACATTTTTAGAAAAAATTTTATAGTTAAAATTAAAAAAGTTACCTGCGCTTCACCGCGGGATGAAAAAATAATTCTTTTACACATATAATTCAGATATTAATTATTAAATTAAAATGTTCTTTTTTTTAAAAATGCAAATTGAAATAATGAAAAATCAAAAAATTTGTCGCCATAACTCCTCAAACGTAGTCCAACAGAACAACATGAAACTATTGATCCTGTTCACCAGTCCTGCAAAAAAATAATAATAAGTTAAAAAAAATGTGATAATGTTTAGATAAAGGAAAAAAATCTCGAGCAAAGTTTCTTGATAGGAAAATTACTTTTCATGAGATATATTAAATTTATTTAAATTATAAATTTAACCTTTTAATTAGCTCATGTTGTTTTGTTTGCCAACATCACAAAAATTTACAATATATATAGGTGGAAAATTCTTGGCTAACTTTATTTTTAATGTACATTGTTTTTACTTTAGTGCATAAAGCTGAAAAATTCAAAAGAAGCATATAAATTCTTGACTGAAATAATTACAATGTTAATAAGATCATATCAAATTGCTAAGAACAATTTGGGTTAAATTAGTCATCGAAATAATTGCAAGAGAATATCAGGCGAGAACAGGAAGGCCAGGGTGTTGTGGGAATCAACTAATGCCGACAATGACAATCCTGTTAATGTTCAAGAAATTTCTGTAAGCAGTTGTCTTAATGAGGATGAAAGTGAAGTTGCTCGATCAAGATTGATGATGGATTTTGAAGTGGTGATAGTAGGATTTCAAATGTTAGAATATAAATACAGATTATCAGTTTGTAGATCAAGAAAGCCAATATAAATACAGATTATCAGTTTGTGGATCAAGAAAGCCAATGTTAAGAGTCACTTTTTTTTTTTGAAATGATGTTAAGAGTCACTTCATTCAAGATAAATATATACATTTAAAGTTCTCCATGGAACATTTAAAGAAAAACTTTTCGAGAGAAAAAAAAGGAAAAAAAAATAACAGAGTGAAACGGAGGGAGAAGGGAATATGTGGCGGCAACATGCAGCTTTAACGGAAATGAGAAAATAGGGATTTTTTTTTTTTTGTGATGTAAGGACATAAATGGTATTTACATAAAACAGTATCGTTTTCATAAGGGGTTACAAAATTATAGAGATAGTGGCAAATTCAAAATTTCGGCAAAATTAAAGGTGTCAACTTTTTTTTTTATTATTATTTTAAGTTTTCAGATGAGGTGGCTAATTTTCAACATCACAATGGAGAAAGTAAGGGACACGGAGGTTCGAACCCTGCTTTCTACAACAGGATGTCCGTATTTTTTGTTACTTAGGCTACTCGTGGGGGACTGGATGTACAACTTTATATATTAGTATAGATAGTTATTTATATAATGTGTAAATTAAAACAATTATTGGTTGTTACCATCATTATTATTGGTTTTCTATAAGAATAATCTATTGTTGTTGTTGGTATCATTGAACAATCCTATTGCGCTCATGCATGCCCTTATTCGATCGATGTACATATTGAGCTCTCTTCATTGACCAATTCTGCCACATAAAACATTTAAAAATGTAACATAATTTCCGAAAACAATTTGAAATCATTTTATTATCTTGTTATTTCATTAAGGTGATGACTTTAGACAAGGTAAGAGAGGTAAAAAAATGGTTTAAAAGTATGAAATGTGTTTTTTTACTGTTTAATAAAAATTGTTAAAACTTGTTTAAATTCTTTTAGATAATTTAGATCTAAAAATAAAATTAATCTACGATGGAGTGAATTTAGTGAAAATGTTTTATTTCTCCAAAAATGTTTAGTAAAGTGTATTACAAGTTACATTATATAAAAGTTGCTAAAACAAGTAATTATGATCACAACACCATAAGGGGAAGAAATAGGGAGGGTGGGGGATTCGATCCTAGTCTTCTCAAATAAGATATTCACATTTTTTGCCACTTGGACTACTCATGGGGGACAATGATACATGCTGAATAGTAAATTGTTACACCACTAATTGATGATTAATTTTATTGATTGGTGATAAATACATGCCAATTACCATTTAATTAGCTCTAAAAAAATCAAATATAAGGACAATATTAATACTGTGGCAAATTACAACATGAAGGGAAATTCATCAATTTTATCCTAAACTTTGAGTCAATTATTAATTGAATGTTATTTTAAAAGTCATTTTAATTTGTTCCTTCAACTTTATAAATTGTGTCAATTCTATACAACTTTATTTGAAGGACTTAATTGTATTTTTAAGAAATTACTTTTAGATTCCCATAAAATAAAATTGACACTTGTTAAATTTTTATCATCTTTTTCCTATAAAAAATTAAAATATAAGAAAATATTTTTAAATTATATTTTTTTCACTCTTAACATAAATTTAAATATTATTTTCTAAATATTTTCACCAAAAATCTTTAAATTTTAATATAGTTAAAATTTACTTCTCAACTTTCAACCACTATTTAAAATTTTTTCTAATAGAGATCAAACCAAAAAATTATTAGAAAAAAAGGAGAGAATTTTAAGATACTAAAAATATTAGTCAAGAACATAAAAATATTTAATTTTCTAAAAATAATGAATAAATTTAAAAAATTGAAATTTTATTATTATTTATAGTGATAGTTAAAAGTGTTTACTTTATTTATTTTTATTTTTAATAATATTAGTCTATAAAATAAATTAATTCACAAGTTATCATGTTTTTTCTTATTATTTTTAATTAATTTATAAAAAATTAAAATTTTATGTAAAAATTAAAAAAATTAATTTTTAAATTTATTTCAAAAATGGTAAAATTGAAACTTGAAAATATTTTTAAATTTTATTTTCTTTATAAAAGAATAAAAAAATTTAAACAACTGTCAAATTTATTTTATAAGGATCTAAAAATAATTTTAAAAATACAATTAGATTCTTCAAATAAAATTTGATAGAATCAATAGAATTTATAGAGCTGAAAGAGTAAATTAAAATGACTTTTAAAGTACAATTTAATTGATAATTGACCTAAAGTTGAAGGTAGAACGGATTGTTTTTTTTTCAATATAAACAGTGCATCATGGTCCATAGAAAAATATATATTTCTCTCTTTAACTTTTCTATGATCCCACTTAATAAAGGAAACAAAATAAATATTGGAAAATGATTTGTGTCACGGCCAGTGCGTCGTTGACAACAACACAATTACATTTTTGCTGCTACTTCAAATTTTTTTATATTAGATTATTAAAAAAATTACAAGTTTCAGGTGTTTAAATATTTGTACAACGAATTTATCTGTGTGCAATTTAAATCAACAATGGCAGGAATTAAACTCTACACCTCAGAATATATTTGAAGAGAACCACTTAATTACTCTCTCACTTGTTAAAGTTAAAAATTAATTATGTCCAATGGCAGCAAGAATCCCGCTTCATCGCAATAATAACCTTTCCATGTTGAACCTACTATGTACTTTCCCATGGCTATTATTAATAAGATTGCACATGGTGATCTTATTGATGGTCAACTTAATTTTTTAAATTTTGCAACATCCATGTTCAAGGTTTGATTGAGAGGAAGAACAAGTTAATGGCGATGGAGAATAACATCTGAAAACAAATAAAAATCTTTTCATTATCATTTTATTAAGGTGAAATGACAACCCAACACTAGCAACGAAATAGAAATTTTTATTTCTTTAAATTAGCCCATTTAGTAACATTTAGTAATGTTTATAACATGGATAATGATAGGAGTAACAGCATGTATATCCTTATTTTTTTTATAACTAGGAGGTTAAGAGGAGTGAGAGATTGAACCCATGATCTAATGTAATACCTGTACCCTTGACTATATGTCAAGTGTTGGATATAGCTATAATGGAGTATCAAATCAAGACATGATTTGTACTCAGTTAAGGAGTGAGAATTTTTAAATTTTGTTGACATTCAAAATGAGTGAAATTATGAGAATAAAAATGATTAGAAATAAAAGTAAAGTAAAGAGTGAAGATTTAAAAGTTGAGGTATAATATGGACTCAATTGACATAAAATATTGTTCTAAAATGAACAATTAAAAGTTCAACAATTAACCGGTAATATGAATGTTTCATTAAGGGCCTCAGAGGTTATTTTTCAAATTGAATATATCTGAAATAGCTCCAGAACCATCCTCCACCGAATTCCATGTATAGATATGTATAGATTAAAAGAAATAGGAGAAAACATAAAACACCTAAGAGAAGGAAGAAAGGAGAAGAAGAGAAAACTTGATTCTACTAGTTGGTGTTGAGTTTTCAAGTGGATTTTGGAGATCTAAAACATTTTTGAGGCTTTAATCTTCATTCCAAAAACCTGTGGTGATTGACTTGGTAAGTGATTTTAGTGTTTTTGTGGATTTAAGTTATGGTTCATAAGCTGAAATTTTCGGGTTTGATATTCTTGATTTTTTTTAGTCTTGGTATTTTGATCATATCTTGAGCTAGAGAATTCCAAATTAGGTGAGGTTTGATTCTATAGAAATTTTTATGAGTTTTCTATAACTTTTTAGTTTTGAGTTAGATCTGATTTAGCCTCTATGAAGGTCAAACTAAACCATACTTTTTAATACTCAATATGTTAGAGAAACTGAGCTGATTGTGATTTGAGCTTTATAAATTTCTTTGTGGTTATCAAATTGAATTGAAATTTTTATGGCATATACTAGACATATATATCTAGCATTTTTTTAAATTTTAACTTCAAATTCTATTTCTATAATTTTCAGCAATTTTTCTAATTTACCCCTGAAATCTGCCATAACAGGGTAAGAGAGAATTCTGTTTTATGCATGTGATGAGTTTGATTTTTAATTATTTAAGTGTGTTAAAAAATCATTTTCTTTTCTTAATTTAATTTTTTGTCTTTCAAACTCTCAATAAACATGTTTCTTGGGTATTCGTGACTATGTTTTAGATCTTGAATGAACATAATTTTTCAGCAAGAACAGCCTGAATTCTTTGTTGGAGTTTTTCTTGGTATTAAATCTTATTTTATAGAGCTCAATTTGATGTACAAAATTTTCAAGGATATTTGGTTCATCCTTTTAATATATTTTCATGTCAAATTGTTGTAAAATTGAGCTTTTAAAAGGTTTTATTGAAAATGAAAGTTCTAGACTAAATTTCATCTTTTTGGGTGAAATCAGGTTCAATTTTGAATTTTGATTGTGCAAATAGATTTAGTCACCTTTGAAATTGAGCAAGAACTTATGAAACACTCTTAGTCATATTTTTTTAAAACTATTTTGAGTGTTAAAATTGGTCTAAAAATTAGGTGAAATCCATGGTTTAAGCATATGTTAAACTCAGCCCTGCTGTTTACGTAGGCCAAAATATTAAGCTATAAATCAATATCAAAAGGGTAATATCATAAGTTAAAAGTGTAGTGAAGTTATATAGAAAATAAAGAATTAAACTAAGTGAGGGTGTCACATTGTATTTACATAATATTAATTTGTTGGGGTTGTACACCATTTCATATTTATTGCTTTGAATATTCTTATGGTTTTAGCTAGGCACGGTGATTTGAAGGGAGATTTGAGTTCATAAAAACTCTGTTGCATTTGCTGTTAGAAATTATTCTATTTATTTCTTTAGTCACCTTTTGAATAGAGTTTAGATTGTGAGCTTAAAATCTTATTAGATGCTTATTAATTTCATTATAGGAACCGATTCAGTCACTGCCGTAGAGCATAGATATGTCCAATCTAGCTAGTGTCAGTGTCAGCAAGCACATGTGAGTGGTTAACTATATAATAAATGTTTTGAATGTACATCATATACATTGGTTTAAACAATATAAATTGATGTTTCCTTGCTTATTAATGTTACCATTTATTTATATTGTTATGTTTCTTAAATATATTCACTATTTTATATAAATTGACATTTCTTACAAATAAGTTTTGATGAATGTCAGGTTATTATTATTTTATAGCTAATTAAATTTTTTAGCTTTTACAATAAAATTGGGAACAAGTAGCTATATATTTATTATTGATATAACTAAAGCGATTTAAAAGTATTTAATTTATATTTTGAATTTAGTGAATAATTTTAGCGAGTATATTTTACTTTTATTTTTAGCAAATATGTTTTGGACTTAGCCTCGGTAATTATTTCAGCAATTTATGGCTATTATCTTTATTGATTTTCCTTGATGACAACAGTAATTGACAACTAGTATATTTTATATTAAGTTTGATTTATATGAATGATTTAGCTATAATAAAAATCTATACACTCGTGGTATATATCCTTTAAATTACACCATGATGACTGGTGTCTCAGCATTATATTATATATATCTATTATATCAACAATATTACTCAGTAATTGTCTTTGGGACAACGCTTGGTTGTACATATAGCCTTAGGGGCATACAATTGGGTGGTTAGCCCTTTGGGGGTAGCTCTGCGCATGCGTATGACCAACAATATTATACACTTGGGCTGCTCATCGTCATCATGCACCCAATGTGTCAGCTTTAGCATAATCTTTTGGCTATATAATTTATGAGTGTATAGAACATATTTTTATGATCGTTCTTCCAGCTTTTGATTATGAAATTATGTTAATTACAGCTTTTATGTTTCAGAAATTAGTAAGTGATGCTAAATTATAGTTTTTATTATTTCCATATGTTTATTATATACTCAGCAGCTTTGAAACTATTATCGTGGTGATTCTTTTTATTTCGATTTTATTTAGCAGAAAATAGCATTTGTTTCCGCTTTGTTATATTTTTACCCACTCACTGAGTATTTTTTTATACTCACCCCCTTATCTTTAAATTTTTACAGATCATTTAGAGAATCAACAATAATATTCAAAGTCTAGAAAGAGGTTATGCCAATAATTCTGATATTTTGTCTTTTGTGTCAGCATATATTATTTATCTAAGTTTAGAAGTTGTACCTGTATAGTAATTTAGTAGTTGTCTACTAGAGAACTCAAATTGTAATAATTATTTGGTGTTTAAAGTTGCTCTAAAGCTTAAAGAATGTGGCAAGTTTAATCCTTTTATTGCATCAGCATAGCCAGCTGTCAGCTAGTCGCGCTCGCTCATTGGCCAGGGAAGCGGGTGTGACACCTCATCTTATAATATTCATCACTTCAGTAATTAGGCTTTAAAGGGAGAACAACAGTATGTATATTCTGAAAAACTACAAAATAAAAAATTTAATTAAATTATATTTTAATCTTCGTATAATAAGAGGTCACATGTAATAGGAGGGGAGCAATAAGGTAATTGGTCACTATTTGCACTATACTCTTTATGTCACGTAGCAACGTATATGTTTCTGTGTTTATAGATTTGGAAATTTTCTCAAAGAAAAACTTTTTGATCTTGTAGTTCAGTAGTTGCAATAAAAGAAAAATGAAGGTTGAAGTGGAGCTCATCTCAGAAGAGTTGATTAAGCCATATTCTCCTATACCTGACCACCTTCGCCAACTTCAACTTTCCTCTCTTGATTACCTCCTAGTCCCAGTTTGGATGCCTCTGATCCTATTCTACTCTAAAGAACCCAACATTAGTAACTCACAAAGATATAACTATTTAAAGAGATCTCTTTCAAAGGCTTTAGCCATCTTCTACCCATTGGCTGGTCGAGTTAACAAGACTTTTATAGAGTGTAATGATGAAGGTGCCCTCTTTGTTAAAGCTCAGGCAAATTGTTTACTCTCAGATTTGCTTTTAAACGCTGATCCAAGTGACAACAGCAAGTTCGTTCCTCTTTAAATTGATGATGGCAAAGATTTTACAGCTTTTTTCCAAGTTACATTCTTCAAATGTGGTGGGATAGCTATTTCATTTTCAATGTGGCATAAACTCGGCGATGCCACCTCAATGCTGACTTTCCTCAATAGTTGGGCCGCCATCACTCGAGGAGATACTAACATCAGCATCCCGACTTTTGGGTCAGCCACTCTCTTTCCACCAAAGGACCTATTAAGACGTTTTGAGCGTACAGGTTGGAATCACAAAGATATTGTCATGACAAAGAGGTTTCTCTTTAATGCTTCCATTTTAGCAGCTCTCAAAGCTAAATATACTGAGAAGAACGGTTTTAGCGTGTCAATAGTGAAGGCTTTAGCTGCTTTTATTTGGAGTCGGTTCATGGCTGCAACGCAAGCAAACAAAACTCATAATAAGCTATACAGGGTGTTTCATACAGTGAATTTGCGGCCCAAAATTGAACCTCCTCTCTCAAATCTGTATTTTGGGAATATTTTCTGGGTAGTCGCTGCTACAGCTAACATGGATGCCAAAGATGATGACTCTTATGGAATTGTGAGTCGAATGAGGGATGCTATAATAAGTGTTAACGCAGATTATGTGAAGAGCCTACAAAGGAGCGATGGCCCTGTGGATTATTTTCCTCCAGTAGACAACCAAGAAGAAGTGGCCAAAGAGGTGATAAGTTTTAGCTTCTCTAGTCTGTGCAAGTTCCCTTTGTACAAAATTGATTTTGGTTGGGGAAAGCCTTTGTGGGTAGGTTCGGCTCGCATGTTTATTGAGAATTTTGTCATGTTCCATGATTTTAAAGAAGCAGATGGAGACTGTATAGAAGCATGGATTACCATGAAGTAAGAAAATATAGCTAAGTTTGAGACTGACAAAGAGCTTCTTTCGCATGTTTCTTCAACTTCAAATCCATTTGCATCTCATACCTTCAAATCTGATTCTCATTCAAGGTTATAGACCAGTATGCATGTCACCACTGTTGGAAATAATTAAAGAGTCCCTCCACTGACATTTTGGGATTTTATTTTTATTATTTTGAGATCAGTTCTGCAATAAGTCAAATAATAAAATGTCCACTTATTGAAATATCTGTTAGAAAAATCAAGAAATAATTGCTGAATTAAAGCTACAATTAAGTTGAAAGTTGTGTTTAAACTCATATCATGTATTCAGTTGTGTGTCTTTTCAATGCAGATTAATAAAATTCCTTCTTTCAGTGCTATTCAATTTCTTTGTTAGTGTCTTCTTCTAAAAAGGTTCCACTTTTCCTCTATAACTACAATTATTTCAAGATGTTTATCTCTAAAGAGCACAAGCCATCTTCTCCTACACCTCACCACCTCCGCTACCTTCAACTCTCCTTTCTTGATCAAATCCAAGTTTCAGTTTCTTTGCCTTTCGTAAAGAACACACAAAACTACCAACTCATAAAGATGCAACAGAGCCAAGAAATCTTTATCAGAAGTTTTAACCAACTTTCGCTCTCTTGCGGGATGCATATATGGTCCCGGGAATATGATTTCGAAGGATGATATAGTCACAAAGAGGTTTGTCTTTGATGCTTGTACCCGAGCAACTTTTAGAGCTAAATACATTGGTAACAATGGATGCATCCTGCAGTCAAGGGTTGACGCAGCGGAAGCTTATTAAATTGGGGATAAATAATTGAAAATCTATTGATTTAATAGAATGTCAAAAATTCAATCTTCTATTTCTTGTTGATTTAAAAATGTCAAGAAATAAGCATCAAACTCGTTGATTCAAAGAATACCAAAATTGGAAAAAAATAGAAAATTCTATTAAAATTTGTCAAAATTCTCTCTAAATATCCAAAAGACAAATAAATAATGTTCAATAAAAGAACTCTAAAAGAAAAGGGCAAAAGAATTGAAAAAGACACTAAAACAAACATAAAACTTTGAAGCCAATTTTGAGGCCTTAAACAGTCAAATTTGGGATCAAAACTTGGGCAATTATGGGTAAATCTGGTGATAAATATAAGTCTTTGAATCAGTTTTGATTTGATATATTATGGACTCCGTGATTCATCTGGAGCTGAAAATTAGAGCCTTTTAAAGCACCATTGTGCACTCCTCTCCTATTAAATTCATCCATAAATTTTAAGGCCATTTGATCCACATCAATGGTGGAGGCTTTAACTACTTTCATATCTTAGACCTTCAAATCTGATTCTCCTTCCAGGTTATATATGACCATCGCTACACTATTGTAACAAATAAATAAACAAAGCTGGGAGATCCCACTAAACACAAATTTTGAAATAATTGAAATTCATATAACTACTATATATCGAAACATTAAACACCAACAATATTAAATTTAATCTACACCCATAGTTGTTATAAACAACTCAATTATGAATGATCATATAAACTTGTATATGTACACCAATTGATTCAAATTGGAGCCAGATGATGCTGATTTTGGACGGGAAAGGCTCGTGTGTGGAGGGTCAGCATTGTTAATTAATTAGTATAACATGAAGGATTATTGCTTATTGTTCACTAACATCCCAAGGGAAAATTTTTATTTATTTTTAATATGTTACCTTTATTTGTAATATAAAAATATGTATCTTATTTTTATTAATTAAATATAAAATATTTGAGTTATGTTCTAAAATTTGAAATACCTTCCATTGCAGATAAAATTTTTCCATATGAAAATGGCCACGTGTAAGCATATCTCATTAGAGGAATTTTTTTTAAGAAGGGATGGAAGTATGGATTGGATCTATATTTTTATATAAAAAATATTTTTAGACAAATTTTCACTATTTAAAATAGTTATTTATATAATATTAGAAAAGTTATCCGTAATTCGCGGTGAAAAACTAAAATATAATAGTTCATACATCTAAAAATTTAATTGTTCACGTATTAAGTATAAAATTCAAATTTAATTTTTGTTTAAGTTGCATTTTAAAATAAAGAAAAAATTAATAAATTTTTTTTGCACAACTCCTCCATATAAGATAGTCCAACAGAGCATAATATGAAATCAGTTGTCCAGTTCATTGTTTATGAGAAAAAAAAAAGTTAAAAAAAGTGGCAATGCATTAAAACTAAGCATATTTTACTTAGAGTCTATTTGTTTGGTAAATAATTCTTACAATAATTGATAATTTAAGAATATATATATATATATACACCACTTGTTTCACACATGATTTTTTACTATTATTGGACCCATTTTTTATAAAATAAACTTTAATTTTGGATTAAATAATTTTACATAATTACTAATTATTTGAAGGTACAATTTTTGGAATTTATAAATGGAAAATGAAAAATATCAAAATATTTATTTTGTTAAATTCATGTAAAAAGATATAATTTTTTAATTTAATAGTATAATCTAAGTAAATTTTTTATTTTAAAAATATATTTCATCAGTAAATTTGCAATTTTTTAATCTAAAAACATTCCATCCACCATTTTGTTAAAAAAATTAGTTAATAATTAGATAATAATTGTTAGTTAACTTTAATTTTTATTAAAATTTAATAGAATACTTGACAATTATAAAATTTCTACTTTGTTACTATGAAAAATCTATGAACTAATTCCTTTTAGAAAAATTTATGGATATAATTATTTATCAGATAAATAAATTTAGCCTGCATTCAATAAAAGCAGAGCCAGGAGCTCTATTGGATGTGGCGCGCTGTGCCTTACTTTTATATAAAGGTGAAGGTTTTTTTTTTTTACTAGCTAGTTTACGTACGGTAAATTAAAGTTAGTCATTTTCTTATAAATTCTGGCAAAATTTCTAAAAATAATATAGGCAATTTTTTTATTTATATAGGTACTCAATATTATAATATAATCGATTTGTGTTGATTATAATTTTAATAGGTTTTCTATTTTAACAACTATATATAATTTTTTAATTTTAATGTTTTCTTGCTTTAAAAATAATTCTATTTAATTACATAGCAGTTTTTTTAACATTTTTATTCACATAATAATATAATTTTAAAAATGTTATTGAGTAATAACAAATTAATTTATTACATTTGTAAATAATCTATTTGAATATTTATATAAAATTTTTTCAGCATTTTTTATGTTAATCTTTTTCGTAATTAATTATTTTATAAATATTTTTCATTTTAATTTCATTTATATACATGTGAAATTTAATTTAATAAGATTTATTCAATGTGTTATCTAATTTCATTTATATTTATTTGATTAAAATAAAAAAATATTATTAAAAAAATTACACCTAAATTTTTTATTCTTTTAAATTTTATTAGAGACAAATAGAAGTTAACTTAATTAAAGTAGGAATTATAGTTCTATTTAGATTAGAATTATATTTTAATTAATTTAATTTTTATTAGAGATAAAATATAAGTAAATCTAATTAGAGAGATTAATTTATTTGTGATTTTCAAAAATTAACATTAAAATAATATACTATATATATATTTTTTAAAATTTATACTTTTTAAAGTAATTTGATTGGTTGAGATAATTTATTGCTTATATAAATATATTTATTCCATATAAATAATGAATAAATAAATATCCAATAATGAATTAAAATTAATTTGTATGCTATTCTAAAAAAATTAGACTTAATGTGTGTACCTATGAAAAAATATATAAAAAAACAAATTAAAAATTAAGAAAAAAGGAAAGGAGATAAGTGGTAGGCAGCTGCGGTTGACCTGGTCTCTTCATCTTTTTTTTTTTAAGCAAACGACGTCGTTTCCTTATGAGGGGAGGCAAGTAATGGCAAAATTGAAATTAAGTTGGATCACGGATTTTACTGCACATGAACAGTAAAATCCGTGTCCAGCTAATCTATTGTTGTTGTTGTTATCACTGAACAATCCTATTGCGCTCGTGGATGCCTTATTCGAACGATGTACATATTGAGCTCTCTTCATTGACCAATTCTGCGACATAAAACATTTAAAAATGTAACATAATTTCCGAAAACAATTTGAAATCATTTTATTATCTTTTTATTTCATTAAGGCGATGACTTTAGACAAGATAAGAGAGAAAAAAATGATTTAAAAATATGAAATATGTTTTTTTACTGTTCAATAAAAATTGTTAAAACTTGTTTAAATTCTACTGGATAATTTAGATCTAAAAATAAAATTAATATACGATGGTTTGAATTTACTGAAAATTTTTTATTTCTCCAAAAAATGTTTAGTAAAGTGTATTACAAGTTACATTATATAAAAAGTTGCTAAAACAAATAATGATGGTCAATTATACATACTGAAAAGCAAATGGCTACACCAGTAATTGATGATTAATTTTATTGATTGGTGATCAATACATGCCAACTACCATTTAATTAGCTCTAAAAAAATCAAATATAAAGATAATGATACAGTCACACATAGCTTTATCTTTAACTTTCAACTAATTTTCAATTGAATCATACTTTAAAAGTCATTTTAATTTACTCCTTTAACTTTATAAATTGTGTCACTTCTATCCAATTTATTTGAAAACTTAATTATATATATTTTTTAAATTATTTTTAGATTCCCATAAAATAAAATTGGTACTTATTAAATTTTTATCCTCTTTTTCTTATAAAAAAAATCTAAGAAAATATTTTTAAATTCTAATTTTTCACTCTTAACGTAAATTTAAAAATTATTTTCTGAATATTTTCATAAATTTTTTATTTTTCATATAAAATTCTTAAATTTTAAATATATTAAAATTTACTTCTCAACTTTTAACCACAATATTTTAAAAAATTTTTAATAGAGGTCAAATCACAAAATTATTAGATAAAAAGGAAAGAATTTTAAGATACTAAAAATATTAGTTAAGACTACAAAAATATTGAGTTTTTCTAAAAAATATGAATAAATTAAAAATTAAAATTTTATTATTATTTATAGTGATAGTTAAAAGTGCTTATTTTATTTATTTTTACTTTTATTTTTAATAATATTAGTCTATATAATAAATTGTTTCACAAGTTATTATGTTTTTTCTTATTATTTTAATCGATATATAAAAAGTTAAAATTTTATGTAAAAATTTAAAAATTAATTTTTAATTTTGTTTCAAAAATGGTAAAATTGAAACTTGAAAAATATTTTTCAAATTTTATTTTGCTTATAAAAGAAGAAAAAAAAAATTCAACAACTATCAAATTTATTTTATAAGGATCTAAAAATAATTTTTAAAAATACAATTAGATTCTTCAAATAGATTTGGACATAATTGATAAAATTTATAAAAATTGAAGAAACAAATTAAAATGTCTTTTAATATAAGATTTAATTGATAATTAGCTCAAAATTTAGGATAGAACGATAATTTTTCCCAACATGAGCAGTGCATCATGATCTGTATAAAATTATATATTTGTCCCTTTCACTTTTAGGTGATCCCACTTAATAAAGAAAATAAAATAAATATAAAAAATAATTTATGTCGCAGCCAGCAATGACACAGTATGTCGCTAGCCAGGACACAATTACATTTTTCTCCTAATTCAATTATTTTATTAAATTATTAAAAAATTTATAAATTCAGAAGATTTAAATTTTTACACAATAAATTTATTTGTGTATAATTTAAATTTTAAATTTTGAAAAAATTAAAAAGCTAATTTTTTAAAATAAAATAAAAAAAATAAAAAAGAGTAAAATGGGTATTATTGCTACCCACGACGTCTACGGCGTCTATGCTTGTCCATAAACATTTTATATGGATCGACACGCAATATTCACGTCAACATGCAATACAAAACATTATTTTATTTTTAATTATAGCAAGGCAAGGCTTGTCCCATAACGTTTGGCCAACCCTTATCAGATCAACACCTTGATATATATATATATATATATATGATCTTCATTCATGCTTTCAAGCGGAAACAGTTTCATTACCGTCTAAGCTGAAACAACATACCCAAAAAAAAAAAAAAAAACAGTTAAAAATGAATGTTGAGGTAGAGTTAATCTCTAAAGAGCTAATCAGGCCATCATCTCCTACACCTGACCACCTTCGCTATCTCCAGCTCTCCTTCCTCGATCAAATCCAAATTCCAGTGGCCATGCCTTTCGTCTTATTTTACGCTAAACAACCCAACAGCAGCAACTCAGAAAGATGCAGCAGAGCCAAGAAATCTTTATCAGACGTTTTAACCATATTCTACCCTCTTGCCGGGCGTGTTAAGGACAACACTTACATAGACTGCAACGACGAAGGCGCCCTCTTTGTTGAAGCTCAAGCCAATTGTCAACTCTCGGATGTTCTTCAACACTCTAATCCTAGCAACAACAACAAGCTCATTCCTCTTCAACCTCATGAGGCTAAAGAGTTAGCAGCTTTTGTCCAAATCACTTTCTTTAAGTGCGGTGGCTTAGCTCTGTCATTTGCATTGTCCCACAAACTTGGTGATGCCTTATCGATGTTTGTGTTCCTCAACAGCTGGGCTGCGATCGCCAGAGGAGTGACTGATATTAGCATCCCTCCGTTTGGCTCAGCCACCCTGTTTCCACCCAGAAACTTATCTGGGCATGATCCTAGAACTGCGATTGTGAAGGAAATATAGTCACAAAGAGATTTGTCTTCCATGATCGTACCATAGCAAGTCTTAGAGCTAAATACACTAATGACAATAGGTTCAGCTCGCTGTCCAGGGTAGAGGCTCTAGGTGCTTTCATATGGAGTCGGTTCATGGCGGCCACTCAGGCAAACAAAACCAAAAACAAGTCCTACCTGGTGATCCATGCAGTAAACTTGCGGCCAAGAATGGAACCGCCTCTTCCAAATACCTACTTTGGTAATATTTTCAGGATCGCCACAGCGATGGCTAACATGGACGCAAAAGATGACAAATGTTATGAAATTGTGAGTCGAATGAGGGATGCTATAAACAGTGTGGATGCAAACTATGTAAAGAAGCTTCAAGAAAGCGATAGCCACTTGAATTTCATAAAAGAAGGGACCAAGAAAAACGCTAAAGGAGAGATGATTGCCTTCGCCTTCACTAGTTTGTGCAAGTTCCCAGTATATGATGCTGATTTTGGGTGGGGGAAGCCGGTGTGCATAGGTTCAGCTCGAGTCCCTTTCAATAATGTGGTTATGTTCTTGGACACCAGAGAAGGAGATGGTATAGAGGCATGGATCAGCTTGAAGGAAGCAGACATGGTTAAATTTGAGGTTGACAACGAGCTTCTTTCACATGTTTCTGCAACTCCAAAACAAAATCCATTTGTGTCTGAGACCATGAAATCGGATGCTCATTCAAGGCTATGAGCCAATATGTAGCCATTGCTTCAATAATAATATTTGAAGTGAATTAATTAATTATTGTAATTTTTATGTATTTTCATGAACTGGAATGGTATCATCTTATATTTTGAATAAGATAAATCATAGTTGTAGTATTTTAATTACTGAAATTTAAATTAATAGTTGAAATTTTGTTGTTTAATAAATAATATTATGTAATTTTAAGTAAATTTTAAAATTTTAAAATTTGAATTTAAAAATAAAAATTGCAAATTCTGACCTCTAATTTTCATTTTGAACATAAGAAGAAAATCTGAATTATTTCCTTTAATTTAATTATAGACATATCAAACTCTTTCATAGTAACAATAAAGAAAAAGGAGCACAGTCATAAATAAAATTTTCATATACAATTGGCTGAAAATCTATAAATTTATTGACTCTAATAGTGATATCAAGATATAATATATTTCAATTGAATGCTTAACTGATACAGCCTTTATATTATGTTGGTTAACTCTATTTGTCAAAATCTAATCTTATACTTCAAAGAAAGATTAAAAATTATTTCTACATAATTAAGATTAAAAGTCTTCCCTTTGTAGCCTTATAGTTTAAGTGATAGATATTGGAAGGTAAAGTCATAAATTCGATCATTCATATGGCTGGTAGGAAATATGATTTTATTCTAGTGGAAACAGGTTTTCTTGATTATATTTTTCTAATATCAGAGATTTTATTTTATTGAATTTTTGTATATGTATATATGAATGATTATAAATCGAATAATTTTTTACTTCCTTTATGTAGATTCACATGTATATATCAAAGGACTTATATATTAATAAAAAGGGAGGGTAGGTAAAGTTGAGAGTATGATTTCACCAATCAATTGTCAATTTAAAGTTAGAAATTTAAAAAATCAATTAAATGAAAATTCAAATTATCTAATGTCACTCCAAGAATTTGTCGATTTAGTGACAAATTTTTTTCGTAACAAAATAGCAACGGAATGTATTTAAAAAATTAAATTAATTTTATTTAGCGACAGAAATTTAAATTAACGACGGAAATAAAATCCGTCACTAATTTAGTGACGGAATTGTAAATTCGTCGCTAATTTTCGTCGCTGAGATTTGACATTTCCGACGCTATTTTAGAGACGGAATTGTAATTCCGTCGCTAAATGCTAAATTTTAAAATTTTATTTTTGTTTTAAAATTTAATCATGTTTAAAAATATTAATTAATGTTTATTTTATTTCTAAAATATATGTGTTATTTTTTAAAAATATTATTTTTAAATTGTAAAAATTTCATATTTATTTTGAAGTTTTATATTGACATAAATATTAGTATAAAATTTCATATTGATCTTATTTTGATGTGAATTAGTGTTAGTTTTGATACTATAAGCAATTTAAATGTTATATAATGATTTAACATTGTTATATAATTAAATACTAATTATATATATATTAAGTAATATGAAACATTACATATTATAGTATAGTTTTAATTAATAATTAAATATTATACAATATTCATCAAATATTTATTAATTTTCATTTAACCCTACTTTAAATAGCATAATATCTGTAACTAACAAATAATAATTCTCTAGAATAATACAAAGTTGTGTTAATATTTATATTTTAAAGTAATAAATAAATATTAATATTAAGTTATGTAAATTTAAATTAATATATAAATAGCATAATATCTCTAAACTAACAAATAATACATATCATAAATATTGTTAATATTAACTAATTAAAACACAATTTATCTATAACAACAAAACTCCAAAGCTATGTAGTTTTAATGCTATAAGCAATTTTAATGTTATATAATGATTTAGCATTATTATATAATACTAATTATATATGTATTAAGTAATATGAAATATTACATATTAAGTATTTTTTAAATTAATAATTAAATATTAAACAATATTCATTAAATATTTATTAATTTGCATTTAACCCTAATTAATTTAAATAGCATAATATCTATAACTAACAATAATAGATTAATATGATTAAAATAATAAGCTACAATTTAATTTGCATTATTTTAATATAAAACTTCAAAATTAATATTATAATTTAATTAATTAAAAAAAAAATATTAATATTATAATTAAAAAAAATTCTCTAACAACAAAACTACGTAGTTTTGATAACTCTAACAAATCCCTTAACCTAACCTAATTTTTCTTTTCCTTCATTTGTTCAAACTTCAACCAGAACAGACCCCGCCTACTCCACTGTCTCTCTAGTCTCACCGCCACCATCACCATCACTATCACCCTCACCATTCATCATCATCATCATAAATTAGTGTAATATTAAATAAATATAGTTTAAAACACTAGTTGTAATAAAAAAATATATATATATGATAAAACTATATAATTTTGTGATATAAATGAATATCAACATTCAACATTAGTATTAAGTAAATATAATTTTTTTAGGTTCATAAAATTTTTTTTAAAGGGATCAAGTGAATATAATGTTAAATTATGAAATAATATAGCAAAAGTAAAAATTATATAATATTACTTTAGTATTAAATAAATAAAATTTAAACAATTAAATATAATAAAAATTTATATTAATAATAAAGTTATATCTAACTCCAAAAAAATTATAAGATTTAATATAAATTACTATTAAATAAATATAATTAAAATTATTAATATAGCTCAAAACTACGTATTTTTATTGTTTTGGTACACAATAGCTATAAACATATCTCATTAACCCTAAATATCTTTTTCTCTCTATCAGCCACCTCTCCTTCTTCTCCTTCATCTCTTCATCTCAAAACTACCTTGCTCTCACTCACTTTGTTGCCGAAATTTCCAAAGCCACCGCCCAAGCTGCTGTTGGATCTTCATCACCAGTCGTCGCCTACTGCCATCTCCGAACAGTAGCTGGTTAAAGCTTAAAGTAATCCATTTATATTTTACTTGAAATAAACAAAAGCTCTCTCATCTACAGATCTAACAAGAAGAAGACACATAAGAAAAAGAGAAACAAAAATGGCAGAACCAGATCACCTCTTCACTTTGCAAAACAAACTTCTATTTAGGAGCATATCAAGTTGCAATCAACAGCAACGACATACCTAACCTTTCTCCAGACGACGCCATTGAGCGCGATTGCCTTGTCTACCTCTCCTACATTGCCCTTGGCAGCTATTAGGAGTTTCTTAGCTATCTGAATCACTCGCTTTCTCATTTCTTTTGTTCAATTCTCTAATGATTTGTGCTTTGCAGTTGGTTATCAATAAGATCGATGATTCTGCGCCAACTCCTCTTCAAGCTGTGGAATTGTTGGCTCTTTATCTTTCTAGCCCTGCAATAAGGTTTAATTTCGATCGATCTCGTCTAATTTCATTTGTTAATTTTATGAATTCTTACATTGTCGTTTATTTATTGGTTTTGAAGTGTGAGATCTGACTTTGATTGGTTTTGCTTTGTTTATAGTAATTTTTCATGTTTTTCCTTTTTAAATCAGTACAAAATTATGTTTTTTTTTTAATTTTTTTATTGGCTTTGTGGCCATTTATAATTGGAAAATTTATGCGTATTTTGGGTTCTATGGATTTGAGTTTGCTTTGCTTATTTTGGAACTTTAGTGCGTCATTTTGGGTTATATTTATTTTTTGTTGTTTAAGTATTTATAAAATACATGATAGCTATGTCCTTTGTGATTTTCAAGTTGGTCATCTTCTTCTTGTGAAGCCGTATATGGTTGTTGTTTAGAGCAATAATGTATCTACTGTGAATGAGGCTTTGAATCAAATTTATGTAGAGGTGGAAGACTATGAGAGGTTGCACAGAAGGTTTGTCAACTTTGATCAGATTAGCCTTGTATAGAAGGTAATGTGCTTGTTTTTTTGTTTCTCTCCTTTTTATATGAGTAAGAGTAAGTGTGTAACCATGTCTTATTTTTTAGCAGATTGAGAAACGTGAGCTTCTTGAAATGAGACGTGTTGTTGCATACATTTACCAGAAATATAATCTTTTTAACTTTTTTTCCATTTCATGCTTTTTTAATTTATATTACATGTATGCATTACATGATAAAAAGTCATTAACATTCTGAATTGATTTTTTCTTATCTTTTTTCATTTTTTTTAAAAACTGGGGAAGGGATGTAAAGTATTGTAACTTTTTATTTGTACACGCTTTAAAGGGAGATATACCATTTTATTAAAAAAAAAGGAGTTATATCACTAAAGTACTCAATTTTTGGTATCTCTTTTTTTTTTTTTTTTTTTTTAAGAAGCAACTTTTGGTATCTCTTGACACAGTTGAAGAAGATTTTTGTAGTTTTTAGTTAATATAACTATTTATATTGATGTAAAGTTGTCGAACTTTGATGTTATCATTATCTAGGTAGTTGGTAAATGATTAGTGAACTTGTTTTTTTTGGAATAAGAGGAAGGCTAATTTAATTTAGTTGATACTTGCATCTTATTAATTAGTCATGGATCTAATTTCCTTTACAAATGGATTTATTTTATAAGATCAATATTAATTCAGCACTAAATAAGGGTAGTTTTGGTTGGTAACTTTGGCAATTGGACTCAATTAGGGCCTTGAAATTATAAATTTTTCATGAATGAATTCTTGTTTAAG
>CATIWM010034866.1:0-45758 GCA_949671775.1 Mallotus repandus | reverse complement strand
GTTAAGAAAAATTAATTATAAGAAATATTGAAGTAATATCATATAATTATTTAAATAAAATATTTATAAAAATTGTAATGAATTATAACTATATTAAGTTAATATCAAATTGTTATATAAATAAATAACAGTGTTATTATTTTTAAAATTTTTATTTAATAATAATAATATATTTAATTGTTTATTTACTAGTCAAATAAATTTATTAAAAAAAATACCAAATTCAAATACACAAGCTTCAACGTATACAACTAAAGAGCCGAGGATATGCATGATAATACCCATTTGGAAGAAGAAGAATATGAAGATAATATAGGTGGGGGTGGTGAGGAGTCTATAGATAACCCTAATATTGACTATGATAATGGTAGTGGAAGTGTTGGTGTTGTGGAAAATGGTCCTGCTGATGCAATTCAGGTTACTGGTGACCAAGATTATTCTTTGGTGGCTGGAAATGGTGGTGGTGGTGGTGGTGATGCTGGCCAGCTTACTCTTACTTTCTAGGGTGAGGTCTATGTGTTTGATGTTGTTTCCTCTGATAAGGTAAGTGTGTCTGTATGAGATGTGCTTCTCTCTTTTTGCTGTCGACTTGAATTTTGCATCTGGGTTTTGTCTAGTTTGGGAATTCTTTTTTTTTTTTTTTTAAGTTTCATGTTGTTTCTTTTCGTTTGGTATTTAGTTTTGCTTCGGAGGTTTGGTTGTATGCATGAATTCTTATGGGATGTGTGCTGCATGGTAAGTATGCTGTTTTAACTCATTCACGGTTTGATTGATCCTGCAGTGTTCTTTCTTAAGTTCTAGTAAAGTATAGGGATTTTCATTCATGTGTTGATACTTGCTTGGTGAAATTAGGTTGCCTTTTGCTTTACTAAGAAATGATTTGTCTAATTATGTTATGCTCGAAGCCGTTTCAGGAAATGGGTTTTTTTTATTTTTATTTTTTGGCATGGAACTATGCTAGCACTTGTTCTTAAGAAAATGAGGAAGTATATGACTTTAACATCTATCGGTGTGATTAGTTCTTTTATTTTGCAGTGTTCTGGAGTTGTGAAGCTATATGGATGAACTTCATGGGCAGATTTGTCTTTGCTGTGTTTTGGAGTTGTGAAGATATATCATGGATGAAATTTATGGGCAGTTTTGTCTTTCACTCATTATTTTATTATTTTTATGCATACATGGCACAGGTGACAAGTCAGTAAGTAGGACCCATACAAATCTAGCCACCACTCCAGCTAGGACAATCTGGCTGGATACATCAAATTAATCAAAGATTTTAAAGTTGAGACACCAAAATAGCAAAAAAAAAAAAAATTAAAACACTAAAATAGCAAAAATTAAAAAGTTAAAACACAAAAAATGCAATTTTTCCTTGGATTTATCTTTCTAGTGTCCCATGGAAACATACAGTCAGGGACCAGCATCTTTTAGGAGAAGAACATGATTGAATACATAGTATTCTTTGTTTGATTGAACAGCCTTCTCTTTCACTTTTCCATGGAAATATGAGAAATTTGTTCCTAGTTTAAGAAAGTGGAAGATGAGCAACGTTCACTGCTCAATAATAGCAGTTATCTCTTTTCTTTAACTACAATTACCCAAAAAGCAGACCTGGATAAAAGGTTTTGGTTGGTAGCTTCCCCATTTTTATTGCTCATACGAAGTGACGTTCCATCAATATAACATGTTATCCTGGTCAAAAACAATATAGTTACATGTAATACTTGTGTTGCATGCAACACTCCTGTCCCAACTAGCTTTGAATAGCTGAGTTGAGCCGTCTTACTTAAGTGTTACCATACCACTTTCAAGTTGAACTAGCATTGTCCTATAATTTGAACATTGCCGTTGGGTCACTTTCCAATGCGTTTAAGGGCTCTGGCTGTATGCCTTCGACACTCCTCACTTCTGCTTTGTGAACAAATTCCAAGAGATGTCTCACCCCATTCTGCAGGCTAGGCAATTGATAACCTGTTCGTATATGTGGCAGCTGGCATCATGCAATTGTTTTTAGGTTTCCATGTTTAAAATATCTAAAACAAATTTGTGTCGTTGATCTTTGTTCTCCGTTTCTTGTGACCGCCTCTTATCTCGCGCATCAACGGACATCTGCCAATCACTATTGCAGAGTTGAGGCAAAGTTGCAAACTAATGACTGCTGTGCACTAAACAAAGCCACTCATATTGAGTGCCGCTTATGTTTAAAGCCTTTCTTTACACTTTCTTTTTATCAGTGCTCAAAAGTAACCGAAGCCAAGCTTTTTGCAGCCAAATCTGAAAACGTGAAAAACAACTATAGTTATTCATTGTCAATTACATTTGGATGCTAATGATGATATAACATGAACTTTTAGGGAAGTTTGTGCCATTACCATGATAGGCTAATGTCTTTCTTGTAGTACAAAATAATGTTCCCAGATTGCAAAAATCAATCTACAAGCAGTAAATTGATTGTATTCATTGTCCACCAACCTCTCAGCATTGTTGAAATAAAAAGGCTCCCAAAAGAAGATAAATCACAACGCAAATATGTGAGTTTGACCATGCCCCTCCTCTTTGATGAGTAACCAAATTTTCTCAGAACAACAACGGTGGCTATCTGCCATATATTTACACGAGGAAGAAAGACTCAGTTATCACCATCAACGAGGCTCCACCCAGGCATTTTCTTCAAATTCCCTAATTTCATCGCCTTCCTAAGCCTTGATACATCTTTCCACCGTCCAGCTTCCGCATACATATTGGACAAAACAACATAAACCATATGATTATGAGGTTCTAATGCTAGAATCTCATTCACCACTCTTTCAGCAATCTCAATGTTTCCATGATTTCTACAAGCAGATAATAGAGCTCCCAAAATCACAACATCTGCCTTCCATGGCATTCCTTTCAACAACTCCTCAGCCTCAACGAGCTTCCCAACTCGCCCAAGAATATCCACCATGCACCCATAATGTTCAATCTTGGGCTCAATGCGATAAGTCTCCTTCATCAAATAAAATATCCTGTCACCGACATCACCCAAGCCAGCATGACAGCAAGCAGATAAAACCCCAACAAAAGTTACATCGTTTGGTACTATATTTTCTTTCTCAAGCCTCCTAAAAAGAGCAAGTGCTTCTTCAGCATGCCCGTGACGAGCTAATCCACATATCATTGCATTCCAAGTAGCAACATTTCTTTCAGTCATGGAATCAAACAATTTTCTAGCCATTGAAATTTCCCCATTCTTCGCATACATATGCACCAGGGCAGTGCCTAGAATCACTCCCATTTCAACTCCTCTCTCCACCATAAAAGCATGTATTCTTTCCCCCAAATCCAAACAACCCGAACGAGCACATGCCGACAACACAGAAGCAATAGTCGGCCCATTTGGTTCAAACCCCTCTGCAACCATTCTATCAAACAACAATAAAGCTTCATTGGTACAAAAGTTTTGAGTATAACCAGTAATCATCGAGGTCCAAATACTCAAATCTCTATCTCGAAATTCATCAAACACATTACGAGCATCACTCAGATCACTCAAAACAGAGTAACCTCTAACTAACCCATTAACAACAAGCAAATCTAAATCCAACCCAAGTTTCAAAACATGGGTATGCACCTGCTTGAATGATTCAATCGAACAAAAGGTGCAACCTTTGAGAAGAAAAGGGAAAGTGTGGTTATTTGGACTAACCCCAAGCCTTTGCATTTCAATATAAAAAAACAAACATTGATTAGGAGTTGGGCTGTTAGCACAAGCTCTAATGGCAGTATTCCACATGAAGATATTTGGGTCTTGAATACTTTTGAACAATTTCATAGCATAATTAACATCTCCAGAACTGGAGAGGGCGCAAAAGGAAAGTAAGCGGCTTGCTGCAAAATGGTCAGAGATGCGACAAGTGAGAATCATTTGGGCATGGATTTGTTTGAATTGGGGCATTGAGGTGCATCTGTCTGCAAGAATAGAGAGAGGTGGAGATGCTGGTTTTGGGGAGTGAGGGAGCGTTGTGTAGTCGAGAGCGTGAAGGAAACATTTTGGGAAAGAAATTTGCCTTTTTGGCGGGAACATTTGGGGGCCGTTTTTTTTTTTTTTAAACAGATAAAAGGGAGCTTTCATTCATTCAAGATAGACGAGATTACATCTTGTTGTAGAAGGAAATAAAGTTCTTGTGGAGCATTCGTCCATTGTCTACAACTACCTAAAAGGAAGTCATGAATGTATAAAAACTTCAATTTTATTTTATTTTACCTTTTTACATCAAGAATTCATATAAAAGCAAAAACACCACAATCAACATTAACATTAACATATTATAATTACAATGGCCGGCATGTATTTGACGTTTTTTATTTTTGTTAAATTGACAAAGGACAAAGCACTGAACATTCTTTATTCAAGGGGCAAACATTGATTTAATTTATGAAGAAATTAGCTTGTCTTAAGTTGTAACGATGGGTTATAATTGGCCAAAAAAATTAACAATGCACTATAAAGTTTTTTTTTTTAAAAACTACGTGCTATAAAATTGAATGAAAAATAAAGTTGAAAAAAATCCACACAACACAAACACCAATCCGCTACTCCATTTATAACTGATGGTAATATATTCTATCACGAAATAAAGAATAAAATCCAATTTTCAACCCTTTAATTTTTTCATTTCAAGTCCTAGTTGAAAAAAAAAAAAAAACACAACCACCGGTCCACAAACCACCATATTTGTTTGATTCACATATTAATATGTGGCAATGAATATTGATCATATATATAAAATATAATTCGTCCAAAAATATGTATATATAAAATATAAAATAAAATAAAACAATAATCAAAACAGACAAATGCCAATTTCGTGGCGCGGTGTCTCTGTAGCGGTGGAATCCACATAGATCCTTCACAAAAACCAGTCGGATTCACAAATAAGATGTGGAAAAGAGGAAACCCCTACAAGCACATCGGGCCAACCCCAAGTAGTCGAAACAAAGTTTTGCGTCATTACCAATGTTATTGGGTTTAACTCGTCATCAACTCAACTGGGTCGTCGAGTTTACCTTATTTAGATTAATTTAACGGTTCTGTGTCGCCAAAGAAACAGTCTTTCTCAGTAAGTGACAGTGAGACGGCTCTCCACTTTGTAAGGTTGTTTTGTTTCATTCACGTTTTCATCACTTACTGTGTTCTTTGTTATTTGTTGTCGTCGAGTTTGTTGGCCCAAAACCCATCACCAACAATACAGTTTTTCTTCAGAATGCCTGGAATTAAAGGACCATCAGATTATTCTCTGGACCCACCTCGTCATCCTTGTCTCAAAATCAATTCCAAGGTCACATTCTTTTTCTAATTGTTATTGAATTCCCGTGTTTTGATTTAGAAATCTTGATTCTTTCTATAAATATGATTTTGATGTTTATAAATTATCTTTTGGCCATCTCATGCTTTCTTTTTATCGTTCTTTTAATCTTCCTTGATAGTTCATTGTTGAAATGTGATGGAAATGGTTGAGGGTGTTTCTTGATTCTGTTATTTGGGATCCTTTTCTTTTATTTTTGGATTTTATTACTTCATGGATCCTGGATGGATGGGGAACATCTGGTCTAAATTTTCATGAGGATAGGGGCTTTAGTTAATGTTTGTGATATGGATTTTGTTGTATTTCATTATATAGGAATGTAGGACATCTGGCATCTCGTATGCTAATAAGCTTGGCTTCCTTCTAAAGATGTTTCTTGAATTTCAGGGGCTGTCTATTTTGCCTTTTTGCTGGTGTATAATCAGAACTTCTCTTACAGTGTCTTTGTTAGTACTTGAACTATTTGTGCAAGTTAGTGCTTCTATGTTGTTGAGTTTCATGTTTCGTTGATTGATATTATTATTTTTGTTTGATTCTGGTTCAGCAACCTTTTAATGCTGAGCCACCTCGTTCAGCCTTGGCTAGTTCTTATATCACACCAGTGGATTTGTTTTACAAGAGAAATCACGGCCCCATCCCAGTAGTTGACGACATAGAAAGGTTATATGGCCATTTCATTTTCCTTAATTTTTCATTGCATCTTGAATCATTTACTGTCAATAGCTTTTAACTGATTTTGCCATTTATGGCCTAAGCAGATATCATGTTTCCTTTTGTGGTTTGATTGAGAACCCCAAAGAGTTGTTTATGAGAGATATCTGGTGAGTTGTTGTACATTCCATGAATACTTTAACCATTTCTCGGACAAGGAATTTATGTTACTATGGCAATTGACAGGAAGCTTCCAAAATATGATGTCGCTGCAACCTTACAGGTATGTTCCAATGTACATAGATTTTTGAACTATATGGAATCTCTTGTCTCAACTTGTTTGGTATGACAATGACTCTCATGTCTGTTATTTTCTGACTTTTTTTTTTTGGTTTCTATGAGCGATAGTGTGCTGGTAACAGAAGGACCGCCATGAGTAATGTCAGGAAAGTGAGAGGAGTTGGCTGGGATGTTTCTGCCATAGGAAATGGTTTGCTTCTTGCCCTCTTGGATCTGTAATTAATTTGAGGCTTTGATTTCTGTTATAATAGGTGCATGTAAGGCAGAAATTTGTTAGGCAGAAATTTGTTAGGCCATGAACTCTATTTTTTCTTGGAACATGAGAGAGGAAATAAAGTACATGGAATATAGGAAAAGAAAGTGGTATAGGTGATATTTTTTTTGGTTTTATTTGCCAACATGAAGAAAAATGTAGGAAAGAAAATCATGTGTCAAGAATTTACAATTCCATCTTTCATCCTTTTACTATGTTTTATATCGATTGAGTTGATTCTCAAGGGAAAACAAATAACACTTTTTCAATTCTTCACTCCCTTCCTTCCTCTCCATATTGAAGAGATTGACAGATGTCATACTAATGAGGAAACTTTAGGTTTATCTTCATTACTCTGTTTTTCCTCATTCCCTTTTCCAGACCAGGACAAATTTCCTTCCTACTTTGTGGTGGCTATTATTTTGTAACTTTTGAGTATGTGCACTTAAAGAAACACCTCCACTATATTGTGTTCCATACTACCTTACATTCCATGTGCCATAATGTTTACGTATGAGGTGTGCTGGAATTTAATCCAAATTGCTTTACACTACGTAGCTTTGATTGTGTTCCCTTTCTAATTCTCAAGTTGGTTACAGCTGTCTGGAGTGGTGCCAAATTGGCTGATGTTCTTGAACTTGTTGGGATATCCAAGTTCACAAAGACAACAAAATCAGGTGGAAAACATGTTGAATTTGTGAGCATTGATAAATGCAAGGTATTATTCCAGGCCATTTAAAGAATTTTACCAAGTTTTTCTATTTGTTTAGACATCATGGTGGTTTAACTGAGGATTTTACTCGATATCTTCCTCTTTATAAAACAAATGAAGGAGGAGAATGGAGGCCCCTACAAGGCATCAATCCCACTTAGTCAGGCCACAAACCCTGAGGCTGATGTTTTACTTGCTTACGAGATGAATGGGGAGGTCAGTAAACTATCCTTCACATAAATATTCTAATTTTATTATTTGTGACCTCTAAATGTATTGGAGTCATAATGGTGGTAATGACGGTCTTTTTACTGGTTTAAGCATTCCAGTAGCAAATGATTGTTGGGCCTATTATTCTAGCAGTACGAGTAGGACCAACCTTTTATAATGAATGAATCAAGTATACAAGAGCTAATTCGAGTGCCGCTATCGGTAATTCAGTAAACCAGGAGAAGATAATGCTGGTTTTATTGTGTTCATAATAATTTAAGCAATCATGCATTTTTCATATATGTTGCTTACACATGTAGTATAATAATACCTGCCAGCAAACTTATATTTTTCCCCCAATATGTTGGGCTTCTTTTCCTGGAAACTGCTTTTAAAGTACTTTGGGGTTAGTCCTATGTAAACAATGCCTATCATTCTCTGTTGAATGGAGTTGTCGCATTTTCACTCGTTTTGCACATGATATAGTATAGATTATAGAATATAATTTCATGTTCCTGTTCTTCTCTTTGGTTAGCTATGTCTCGTGAAATAAGTCTTCCAATGATTTATGCTGATATTAATTCTTTATCTTGTTATCATACCGAAGCCTCTTAACAGGGATCATGGCTATCCACTGCGAGTGATTGTTCCCGGTGTTATAGGTGCACGTTCTGTCAAATGGTTGGATTCCATTAACATAGTTGCTGAAGAATGTCAGGTAGGGAAATTTATCTTTATTTCGAAATGTGGCTTATTCCACAGCTTGGATGGTTGTATGAGGCCATGTGATACTTATATTATATTGCTTGGGTCTTGGGGGCTTGGATAAGGTGGCCTGCCCTGTGAAATTAATTGCATTGTCTCTTTTGTAAATTTAAGTTCTCTTTTTCTCCTAAGTCCTATCTATACTGCTTTTTGAACTATGATATGATTACATTTACTTTGGTATCTTCAGGGCTTTTTTATGCAGAAGGACTACAAAATGTTTCCCCCATCAGTGGATTGGGATAACATCAACTGGTCTACAAGGAGGCCACAAATGGATTTCCCTGTCCAGGTATATACTTGATGATGGTGCAAAGGACTTTCGTTTCTTTGGATAATAGAACCTGATTTATTATATTTTTATATTGGAGAATGAAAGGGTATATATTTAGAAAGAAATGAAATAAATGAAGTGAACCCTCAATCATATTCCTTTGCAAACCTTTGAAAAAGGCTCATATTTCTAACAATAACTACAAAGGCAAAATTTGACTTCTAAAGACTTGAGCATCTCTTTGTATTCAAATGCTCCAAGTTATTGCAAATACATTCAAGTACTACTTATTCTTAGTCTCGTTCCTACTGCCAAAAGCATAAATTTTATTCAAATAAATTCCTTTCTGTCGTTTGACATGCCTAACTTGCTCCAATTTACCAAATAGTTGTCTCTAATATACCCATTGGATTGCAATGCAGAAACAGATTATAACTGAATTCCCTTTATTGCACATATCAATATGTCAAGAGTTTTCTGCTTAAGCTTTATTATGTCTTAATATCTGAAAGTAGTCATAACTCATCAGCAACATTATTTCTTTGGAGTGTTAGATGGAATATTTGATAATGAAAATGAATATTGTGGTTGTAGTATCTAGGAATCTTTAGGGACATTAAGGATGCCACTTGAATGACCATTGAAGTAGTTTTATTTTACCAATTGGATACAAGCAATGCAATACAGAATACCAAAGGACAAGAATTGAGGGTGGGTGCTTCTTGTTTGCAACTAATTTTATTTTTATAGCGCGATAATTTGTCAACTTGATTAATTGAGGCACTACTTTTTTTTTTTTTTTTACTCTTGTTATATACAATTATCAATTGATTCATGGATTGCTTATTGACAGTCTGCAATTTGTTCATTAGAGGATGTGTCTGTGGTAAAGCCTGGAAAGGTCAGTTCGATATTCTGTTTGAAATCCTGCTGAATTTCTGTTAGACTTGCACATGGTTATTTGTTTTCGATCATGACTTGTACTTAATGTTGATTGCAGCAATAGTTTCTCCTTTTTTGGTCCCATGACCGTTAAATATATTTTTTTCCGAACTGCTGAGCACAGGTCACTGGAATTATTAGATGGCTTGTTACCCATGCAATAATCATGGATTTGTACATAAGTGTCGCACTTGGTCCAATCATCCGTGTCTCATACTCTCATTTTGGGTGCTTTCTTATAAAATGAGGACCTGAAGAAGTATTATTCTTTTGATTAAATTGTAGATTGATCCCTTAATGTTGAGTTTAGGATCTTATCGCTCGCACTTGTTTCTTTTTTTCTTTATTATTAAAGCCCAGTGTACTTCCTGAAGTTCTGTTGTCATGATATGTTTCACTTCATCACTGTAGACTTTCTCAGTCAACAAATCTAGTTTTCTTCCCTTATAGTTCTTGATCTGCTTTTGTCAATACATTTTTCAGGTTAAAGTCAGTGGATATGCAGCATCAGGAGGTGGCCGTGGAATTGAAAGAGTAGATGTGTCTGTTGATGGTGGCAAAACCTGGTTGGAAGCTTCCAAGCACCAGAAGCCTGGTGTTCCTTATATTGCAGATGGCATGCACAGTGACAAATGGGCATGGGTATTGTTTGATATCACAGTTGATGTCCCTCATAACACAGAGATTCTTGCAAAAGCAGTACGTATTCCTTTACAAGAATGCTCTCAAAGTTATTCATTTTTTCACTTGTACCTGTGCTGCATCTGTGGTAATGGGTGTGTGTTTCAGTGCTGCCTGTTTATGCATATGAAATTATATATTTTTTGGACATTATATGCAAAAATAAAGGATAGTATAAGCAGGGTAATGATGTCTGGGTTTTTGCTATAGGCAGGCCGGAGCAGAACTGTGGATTGAAGTTTGAAAGCTTAACCTTAGTTTATCACGTTAAAGGAATAATTCTTGATTCTTAGAGTTTCATGTATATTTTGGCATATATATATATATATATATATATATATATAAATTGATGAATAAAAAGATGAAAAGTGGGCATTTTAATTATATTTTGTTCTCATGTTCATTTACCCGATGTGTGATTTTCATTTAATCTTGCACAGGTGGATTCAGCAGCTAATGTTCAACCTGAATCTGTGCAAGATATTTGGAATTTGCGAGGGATACTTAATACTTCATGGCATCGAGTTAAAGTCCGAGTTGGACACTCTAATATGTAACCAATTACTGGGTTTTGTTTTCAACATCCATACGCTACAGAGTACATCCTTAAGGTTTTGATGGTGATGTTGATTGAGTTGCCCGGGCCCTTCATTTTGCATCTGTATATGCATGTTAGCTTTTAGCTGCATCAGTGTGACAACTGCAGGGCTCTTCACCTCTAATAATATATTTTGATCAAAATAATTGTTTTAGGAAGAGCTATAGAAAAGCCAAGTATCTAGTGTTGGATAAAAAATAGGTGTGTTGGTGTGTTCACGAGCCGTCTGTATTTAGTTTCAAATAAAAGATAAAACTGAATTTACCAGGTTTTTTTTTTTTTTTTGGCCTATGAATTTTTTGTGGTATTTCAACCTGAACTGAACCATCTTCGTAAAAAATGAACTGAATGATTGATTTGCTGTTATTCATAGGTTCAGCAAACAATCATTTAAGTAATTAGGCTTAATTGTATCAAGGGCAAGGATTAGGAGCTCGACTTAAAAATAAAATGGTGAGCCATTTTGGGCACATCTGGATTAGTTCTGGGAGTAATGTGATATGCATTTGATGAGACTGATACAGAGGAGGATGCAGCCAGTTGCTTGCACATAGAGTTGTGGCTTTGCTTTAAAGCAATGCCGAAGCTGAAGCAAATGTGGGTCGTTAATTGTGACTTTGATGAAGTCATATTATCATGCTGGTTGGTGAAGTGACTAGTGGAATTTGATGCATGTCTTCTCGTAAAGTACACTGTGGTGTGGACCTGTCACACTTTGATCAAGGACAATGTCCGAGTAAAATTACTAGAAATGGCAGAGGAAGCATTATTATCTTTTACATCAAAGGGGAAAACTTTACTTATCTATGTTTTACATAAAATGACGTAACATCTTAAAAAATACTAATTGTGAATTTGTGCTTTGTGTTATTAAAAAAAATCCTGCTTTGTGCCTATTGCTTTCCAGTTTTTTACAAATTTTACATACAATAATTCTGATACTTTGTTCCGTTTGTTTGTGAAAAATTTTCACCCAAAAAATATTTTCTCTTATTTTTTTAGTGTTTGAATTACCGAAAAAAAAAGTTAAAGAAAAATAAATTGTTAATCAAAGAAAAATAATTTCAAAATAAGGAAAAATAATTTCTCATTTTAAAAATAATAAATTATTTTTCAATACCTTTTTCAATATTTTTTTCTTCATTTATTGCATTCTTTTTTATTTTTTGATACATTCTCTCCTTATTTATTGTCTTCTAGTATTGTAGCTAAATATACGAAAATATTTTCTTTTGAAAATAAATTTTCTAAAAAATATTTTCTTCAAAGACAAAATATTTTTCACAAACAAATGGAACCTTAGAAGATGATTTTGTACAAAAGAAAAAAAATCAACACAAATTAAGCAAGTATATGATGATGAGTTCTATTCGATTGTGGTTTATTGACATTTCATAAATAAAATAAATAGATGAAGAAGAAAAATATTAATTAACTAATATAAGGTAACATATGAAAATATGGACCAATAGATACTTTGAATCTTTGTCTTGTTTTTACGTTAAAATCTACCAACTAACAGTAATCTAATATCACACGAACTAATTGCCCAAGAAATAGGTGCAAATTTTCAAAAAAAAAAAAGAGAAAAAAGTCATTTTTCTTTTAATAATAAAAATCATCAAATTAAATTATAAGCTGATGCAATATAATTTAATGGAAATGTAATTATAAGAGTGAGAGGTAGATATAATTTAATGGAGAAAATATTAATTTAAATGATAATATTATTATTTTTATTATTTTAATTAAATTATAATATAAAAGTTTAGATTTAATAGGATTTTATCTCTAATTTTAAGTTTTAAAATAGTTTATGTTGTAATTAAATAATTATTTTATTATTTCTTAAGAAAAAATTAAAATTTTTAAAAATATTACATATAAAGTCCCCCACGAGTAGTTCAAGTGGTAAAAGGTGTAGACATTCAGTTTGAGAAGAGTATAGTTCGAATCTTCCCTGTTAGAAATTAACCATTTATACTAATTAAAAAAAATATTACACATAACATAAAATTTTAAAAGTGAATATATATATATATGTGGGATTATCTAACACATGTTGGAAATGGAACGAACGTATTAGACTTGTCTCATTAAGATCAAATTGGTGACATTTGTAGAGATAGGATTAAATAATTCTTTTTATTTTGATTTATGTTCAAATTTTTAATTTGAAAATTTCATTTATTTTATTAAAAATTTTATTTTTAAATTTAAATTTTTAATCTTTGAAATATTTTTCCTATCACATATGTTAACGATGGAGTGCAAAATTTTTTTCATAAATAATGTGATAGTATTTGTTATTAGTTTTCCGAGAAAAGTGGAGGATGAAATTAAATTCTATATCCAAATTGCACATTTGGTAGGATTTTATGTAGCATCTGACATGAAATAATAAATTAATTATAATGCAACATATTAATAAAAATATATTTGAAAAAAACTACCTATGTTCTTATTTTGATGAAATAAAACTATTCATATTCATGTTTTGGTGGAAAAAATTTTATCCATTAAACATATATATAAAATCATGTGTCATATTTTTAGTGGTTTGTTGTTGTAACTGGACATACTGACATGGAATCTCTAGGTCTTTTATCACCATAACAAATTGGATTGACCACGCGATAATCAAATAAGTTTGGTTAATCAATTGCTGCCACATGATACTCAATCATTATATATCTTTTCTCTTCCAAATACACGACGATACATGAGTCAATTGCTGCCACTGTCCTTTTTTTTTTTTTTTTTTGGTAATTTGCTAGAACACCATTTTATGTCTGCATCTGCCATGGCAATATGGCATTGCACATGGTTGAAGAAGTGACGTTCGGTTTAGCTACACCAGAAACTCCTTGTCTGTAAGTATATTGTGTAATAACAATGATAGGAATCATGTATAATGCACACGTGCTTACATTCATTGACAACAAATGCATTATGTGATTCGTACATCTTTATAATTATTAAAGTAAAAGTGCCCCGTTGACTGCTTTCTAAAAGAAATTTTATTTATTTATTATTTTAGCTTACGATACATTCAATATTATAGGATCGGAAAGAGATTTTTTTTTAAATTAATTTTTGTGAATTACCATATAAAATAAGTTTAACTGATTTACATGTGAAAAATAGAATTTTTTTAGTAAATTGAAAAGTTATATGATCTTAGCATCGATGGACTGCACAACAGGGACAACCCTCTCCTTTAAATCGATGATAACAGAAATCAAACCATATACCTCAAATGTCTTTGCAAAGAAATTAACATTTGACTACTTCCTCTAGAAAATAGAATTTGAATCCAACCCTTCTACTTCCAGAATAAATACTCTTGCTATTTGAGTTGCGAGCAAATATTATTTATTTCTAATTTAGATTATACCTAAAACCCTGTAGCATAATTTTATTATATGTTAGTATAAATTACAAAGAAATGATCTAATATAACTGTTGAATTTTAAAATAAGAAAATATCCACCTACCTATCTTTATTTAATATTCGATGATAAATATATAATTAATATGTATATATGTATTAAATAAATGAGTCATTATATATAAATTAATATAAAATATTTAAAATATATGTTAATTTTTAATTTTTATATTATGGGTAACTTTATTTTCAAAGAAATTCATTCAAAGCATATGTGAACATGAACATTTGTTTGTAATATAATAATGATTATTATCAACTAGAAAAGAACAATGGCTATTATTATAACAATATTCTGTAGAAAATTTTAAGCTTCTAAGTCTAAGAATTTTTTTTTTATTCAATCCAGCATTGGTCTAGCCAGATTACAAAAATAATTAAAAAAAATTAAAACAGTAAGTTTAATTTTTTTAAGTGAAACCAAAGTGGTTTGTTTGCATTTTTCTTCCTTTTTTTGGCTGGCAGATCGAATTTTTTAAATAGATTTATTGTTGTAATGGTGTCTTTACAACTACCATAATGCAATGATTCAGACTTGTTCACAATTACAAGTACATTTCTTTATTTTTTTAAAATAATATCATTTGTCTGAGCTCAAAAAAAAATCATATAATTTGTCCATTATATACAAGTAGATGAATTATTTATTAAACCTTTTTCTTTTTTATGTATATTTTTTTATTAACATTCTGTCACGTTTGTATTTTTTTTATTAAAATAGAGTTCATATTGTTGAATCTTGAGATCATGTAATCAAATTATAGGCAGAATCTTGAATGTGCAAATGTAGTAGGTTACAAGCAACAATTAGAAGTTGCAAGTATTTAATTTATAATCTTGAATATTAAATGAATTATTAAATTGATTGTAGATGTATTTAAATTCTCGTAAATATAAATTCATATAGTTTCAAAATAGAAATTGAAATTTAAATATATACTCTAATATTTTTCATCAAAACATAATATTATTTTACAATACATAAGTTCTATTCTATAATTTTATTACATTTAGAACATTACTCTTCCTTTTCCTCAAAAATTATATCTTTTACTTTTCTAACTATTTTTTTTAATTTTAACTATTATCTATTTTTATTCTATTTTATTTATTCATTTATTATTATTATTACTATTATTATTATTATATATATAATCTTAATACAAACAATAAAATAAAACAATTGCAATAACTTTTTTAAATTTTATTTTTATATTTGATTAATTTATAATTTTAATTTATTAAAAATATTTAATTATTTATTTTAAAATATGCCATACAAAATACACATTCACGATTAGTTATTCATAACCTTCATGTAATAACGGACCTACTTTTATTTTGGGTTTGGCATAGCTATTAAAAAAATTTCTCATATTTTTTTTCCAAATTTTTTTAATATATTTATTATTGTAATCATGTCTTTATAACTGCCATAATGCAACGATTCACACTTGTTCACACAATCACAAGTACATTTCTTTATTTTTTAAAAAATAATATAATTTGTCTGAGCTAAAAAAAATCATATAATTTGTCCATTTTATACAAGTAGATGAATTGTTTATTAAACCTTTTTTATTTTTCTTTTTTTAATGTATATTTTTATATTAACATTCTGTCACATTTGGCTATGTCTAGAGTTCACTTTGGGTTGCCTGACGGAGAAACAACAAAATTTCTTACAAAAAAAACTAGAATTATAATAAAAAAAAGTTTTTAAATGGGCAAAAGAAAAGAGAAATCAAGAAAACAAGAAAACAAGAAGATAGGTTTTTTGTGGAGGGAGAAGAAAGATGACAGGAATAGTTAATAAAAATAATAAAGTAAAACTATTTTAATAAATTTTTAAGTTGTTATTTTTATGTTTGATTAATTTTAAATTTTAATTTATTAAAACTATTTAATTAATTATTTAAATATATATATATATATATATTATTTAATGTTCATGTAAAACACAGATTTATGACTTGTTATTTATAACCTTTATGTAATAAAGGATCTACTGTCATTTGGGTTTGGCATAGCTATTAAAAAAATTTCTCATATTTTTTTTCCCAAATTCTATACAATAATGGATAAAATTGATAATTAACACTATACCTAAAGCAGTGTATTTTTTTTTTAAAAAGGCTGCTTGAGTTTAATAATATATTTATATTTCGTTGCAATTTTTTTATTTAATAGTGCGTGGTTAAGTAGTTATAAAGATTATGAAAATTAGTGTGGACACCCTCAATTTGAAATCCGCAATAAAAGCCCAATGATGAAGTAATACAAATTTTAAATGTAAGAGGGTCTGATTTTTTCTCTAAAAGGAACTAAAAAACCCAAAGATGCCAAACCTAGGCCCACAAAAATCCTAAGCCAAACAATTGAAGTTTATAGCTCAAAACTTTAAGCCCATTGGCCCGTGGCCCAAGCTCAGGACTGGGCCGAATAGACAATCGCCTCTTCGGCCTAGGCCCCAAGAGACGACGCCTCATTAAAGAGGCGCCACCTCTTCTATGGCCGACCTACTTTGTATTAAATGTATTTTTTGGTTTCATTACCCCAAAAGTGAACCCACATATCTTTGGCCTACGGATTTGTGTGGAAAGATATAGCTTTCAAAGCAAAAATGATGTGGAAAAAATAGGAGAATTATGGGAAATCATTACTATTTATCCTAACTTAGTTTTTGAAGAATTGAGAAGGAAGAGAGGAGAGAGCTTAAATAGAGGCTTTGGGAAACTAGAAAGGAGGTTAGGGGGAGAGACTAAATAAACATAGCAAGAAAAAAAAAACTAAGAAAAGAGAAGAGAGAAAAAGAAAGAGGAAAAGAGGAAAAGAGGAAGAGGAAGGAGAAGAAAAAAATAAGTTTTAGTAAAAGAGAGCTCATTTTTCTTGAAGAATAAGAAGGTTCTCTTGCATTCAAAGACTCAAATCAACAAACTAAACTCTGAGGGCTCAGTTAGGAGCATCAAACGTGGTTCATTCAGTAAGAATTGTTATTTTTAAGTTTTGAATCCTTGCCTTTTATAGAAACTTCATCTCTTGACTTTAATAACTTGTTGCTGAGTTTTGATGCATTGAATGTTATATGGAAGGCATGATTGTGTGATATATTGAAGTATTAAGGGTAAATTTACGTTTACTTTGCATCAAATTTGGCTTACTTGGGATTCAAGCAACAAGTGAGTTGTTGTGTTCCTGGTGAAGAGAAGACATATCTTTAAAGAGACGTCGCTCATTTGTAAAGAGGCGACGCCTCTTAGCCAGGAGGTGACGCTTCTTTGAAGAGGCGATTGCCTCCCCACCATAGTCTTGTAAAAGTCTGCTTTGTTTTGGTATCCTTTTGGTTTACTTTCGGTTTTTGATACGTTTCTGTTGTTTTGTGTCTTCAATACTGCATGAGATTGCCATAATATCGAATATGTTTAAGTAATCAATTCATGTATAAATGAATATCCATACCTGTTTTATACAAATTGAATTCAATATCTTTTGTAAATGAAATTGTTATTTCAAGACGAAACCAACCATTGTTTGTTGTAGGGATTTCAGGGTGATTTTTAATCACTAAATATTTACTCCCTTAATTAGTTCTTGAGAGGATTTCTTGATAATTTAATTCTTGATTTATTATTGGTTTACTTTTAGTTTATTTTTGGTTTATTTGTAGTTTATTTTACGTCTATTAGAAGTAAAATGTTGTAATCCGTAATCCCTTCTCCATTTATTTGATATGTATTTATGTAATTTATTACTTGATTGAATGTTTGGGTTATAAGCATGAAATAAGACTAATGTGCAAAGATGGATCAAAATGTAAAATTGAAAATGTTTGCAATCCACTTGACAATAAGGAAATAATTTAATAATCAAAATGTAATAAAATACAAAACACAAATGGAGGCCAACCGCAAGGTTGTGTGGGCATTCTGGAACCCAATATCTGATGACAGCTTCTGGGGACCTCCATGGAATCCAGTTGCTGTATAATGTATCCCAGCTTTCATCCGAGTGGCGACTTCATCTCCATTGTGGGCCACAAGCCCATTTTCTATTTCCTAGCAGGCCCTGAGCCCGCACAGTGCTGTGGTCGCCAAACACTTGGACGTGCGCTATACCCCGCCGCCTACAATGGCGACTCCACTGAGGATAGAGAAAGTGATTCCTGTGTTTTGTAATTTGTCATCTTTGATTATTTCCTTATTTCCTTTGCATTTTTTGCATTCACTACACATTTCCACACAGTGAGCACAACAGTCCCAAATAACTCGACAATAGTCTTTGCCTCGCTACTTGCGTTTCACTCAAACCTGGTGGTGGAATATTCGATTATTATCACTCATGACACGTACTTATCCACGTCGCATGGACCCTTGAGTGGGGAGACGTAATGGATGTATATAGCTGTGGAAGCCGTAGCTTTTTACCGTTGACTCAGCTCATATAATGACCTAGTAACTTCCACTAAGATTTTTTTATGTGCGTGTGATTTATACCATTTAGTAATTCTTGTAATAAAGCCCAAGCCCATTGACTAATGGACTATGTCAAGTTGGGCTTTTCATGCCCACTATGGCCTGTTAAAATGGACTTTGGTATTATTCAAAAGAATTGCTACTTGTTCGCCTTGTCTTGAGAGTTCTTTTACATACGTCGATTTTGATGTCCCCTGTTGATAATCGAAACCCAGCCAACAATCCTAGTAAAAGGAACTCGCCATTGAATGTGCATGTGGGAGAAATAAAGTTGGAGATATCGCTTGAAGAGCTTTGTTTTGTTATGTGTTACTTGTAAATAAAATAAATGCTTATTTCTTTCTTTAAATGTTAAGGTGAATCTGCATATCATGCATACACAACATGCATATCTCTAACCCGTGGTGGTTGCAGATATAGATCCAAATCAGTCACCCACTTGGACACTCTCCAACACTGACTGTTTAGTTAGAATGTCAAAAGAAACAGCATCACCAAGTTTTGATCCTGAACACTTTAAGGTAGAAATGGCCGAACAGACTAGAACAATCATACAAGAGATGATGGCAGAGAGGATGAGTTCAACTAGAGAGAAACCACCAGCACCTCCACCACCAACATTTGATCTTGATATTGAGAACCCGGAGAGGCAAGAAATAGAAGATGATTAGGAAACCTTATTAGCGGAACCTGTGATCCTACAGAGGGTGGATGATATAGAAAATGTAGAGAAGCTGGACTGGGCCAAAGACATCGCCAAGACCATGGCTTATATTCAAATGATGATGAAAGAGAAAGGGGTCGATGCCCCAACAAATTACACTAGCTTTGATCTACATAAAGCTAAGGACCCTTTGCCTCGAAAGTTCAAGTTCCTAGACATAAAGAAGTATTTTGGAACTAATGACCCACATTTGCACTTAAAGTAGTACGTGACCTATATGCAGGCAACATAATTAACCAAACCTCAAATTATTAAGTAAATCCCCCTGTCTTTCGAGGGTGGTCCAATCCGTTGGTAGTATACTTTGGAACCACATGTGCAAAGTGATTAGAAAGAATTGTGTGCTGCATTTATCAAGCAATATAGTCTGAATGCTCTAATAGAAGTGTCTCTGTGAGATTTACATAATACAAAGCAGAATTTCAACAGGTCCTTCATTGAGTACTTGACTAGATGGAGGGGAAAGTTATCATAGATGAAGTAGAGACCTGCAGAATCTGACTAGCTGACAATAGTGATGGAAGGCTGTGTTCCATTACTTTCAATAAAGTTGAGAGATCTTAGGATCCAAAACTTTGAGGAGCTGCATCGATTCAGGGTACAGAAAGAATCCAACCTGGCTCAGGATAAGAAGTTCTTCAGCGATATGTCTACATGCAGAGAGGGGACCGGATCTAATAGTAATGTCTAAATCAATGTCGTCGGACAACCCCAAAGGTTTTCTAACTTGGGGAGGCCTCTTTCCAAAGTCTTAGAAAAACTTATTAAAAATAACCTGCTGCGACCTTTACCTCAAATGCCACTTTTCCTAAATGTTGATCTGAAACTATATTGCAAATACCATCAAACAATTGGGCATGATACTGATGGTTGCATTCTCTTGAAACACGAAATTCAAGATTTAATTGATTCGGGCAAGATAACCGACCCTGAAAATAGAAAACCAAACACCAGGAACAACCCCTTACCTAATTACCAAAACGTACCACCTCCAAATCTACCCATCCTTATAATAAACACTGGCTTGATAGAGGAACAAGTTTTTAATTCCTTTGTTAATGCCATACTTATACCACCAAAACCTGAACCTAAACGAGCCGCCTATGGAACTCAATGTAAATGGTTTAAGACATTTGGAGCTCAAATAATGAAGAAGAAAAACAAGTTGATCTATGGAAAGGTGATAAGCGAAATAAGGCTCAGGCAGTTAGAAAGGTTAAGAAGAAGAAAGAGGAAGTGAAATCTGAAGTGAAGAAGGAAGAAAAAGATGATGAAATAAAGTTGAGCGAGAAAGTTATTGATGGTGAGAGAGATGAGAAAACTCTCGCCAGTGTTTGAGAGTTGCTGATGCATTCCAGAGCCCATCGGGAGGCACTATTCATGGCTCTTTAAGAAGATTGAGAGCCCTTAGGGGGCTATTGTATTTATAGATGATGACCTACCTTTGGAGGGTAGATATCACAGTAAGGCCTTGTTCATTAAGGCTGAAGTAAAGGGAAAATTAACTTACTGTGTGATGGTTGACAATGGATCCGCAATTAATGCATGTCATCTCAAGATTTTACTAAAGCTGGGATTGACGGTGGCTGACTTAAAGCCATATAAAGTAGTCATCAAGGTCTATGATGACATTAAGAGGCCAGTCGAAGGGACCTTCAGAGCTCTAGTCAAGATGGGACCCATCGAGGTCTGGGTCAACCTATATATGATAGATATCCCTGTCACTTTTACTGTGTTATTATGGAGGCCATAATTCCACCCTTTAGGAGGAGTTCCATCAACCGTATATCAAAAGATCAAGTTCCCATATGAGAGGAAAGTGGTTACTATAACAACAGAAACTAAAGTTATCGTGGCCGCCCTAAAACTAGCTTCGAATGAGATTTTGATCAGTCCGAGTTTCTAGGTCTGTGTGATTTATGAAGATGAACTAAATCCAAAGATCATGCACATGATGAAAAGCATGAATTTTGTGCCTGGTATGGGGCTAGGAAAGTACTAATAAAGCCTGCCAAGGTTCATCGAGCGGAAGACTTTGATTCTAAAATACGAAGTAGGATACCAGGGTGATGATGCTTTCGAGGAAAGAAATGAAGATGGGACTGAGTCTGAGAAGAATGGAGATGGAGTTGAGCCTAAGTGGAAACCACTATGGGAAACCTTTGTGGAAGAAGATTATGCTGGCAACCTTGAACCTTTAATGATAGCCAAAAAACTGGTCCCTGGATTTGAAACCTTTGCTGAACATATGGCTTGGACCCAAGAATCAGTTGCCAAAGAGCCTATGGTGGAGGAACTAGTGCCGACTCCCAAAGAACCAGAAAAGGACATCCCCGCGGTAAAGCTGAAGGACGTTGAGGATCAGAAAGAGGAGTGTGATTTCGAATCCTTTATCTTTAATTCCATCACATATGTTTTCTATGATGGTCTTAATGTTTCTATTGTAAGCATGTTTAATACCGATGATGTTTACTTTTAAAAAATGAATGCAATAGAATCTGATTTTGCCTACTTATGTAATATGTTTCCTAATGGTTATTTTGTTTGTGTTGATCACTTTATGCATATGTTTGACATCAATTTAGTGTAAACTGAATTATTTAATTTAGGAACATGTGAAAATCCTAAGAATATACTTGTTACTTCTAATTTAACTCGTGGTGAGAGAATAGAAATGGAAGAAACATTGAGGAAAATACATAAAGTATTATGGCCAGAATGGCCTCTTCTGATAAAAAAAGAAGTAAAGAAGCAGCTGAAGGTCAAGTTCTTAGAGGTAGTGGACGACACCCAGTGGCTAGCCAACATAGTACCAGTTCCCAAAAAGGATGGAAGGGTCAGAATATGTGTGGATTACCGATATTTGAACAAGGCTTGCCTGAATGATGATTTCCCTTTACCGCACATTGACACTCTAGTTGATAGTGCAGCCTCAAGTGTTATGTACTCCTTTATGGATGGTTTCTCAGGATATAATCATATCATGATGGCAGTGATTGAAAAGTTAAAGACTTCGTTCACCACCGAATAAGGGGTCTAATATTATTCAGTAATGCCATTTGGGTTGAAGAATGCAAGAGCTACCTATCAAAGGATGGCCACTACTTTATTACATGACATAGTCCACAAGAAAATAGAAGTATACATGGATGACATGATGGTGAAGTCTCCAACACGAGAAGGACATTTCAAAGCTTTAGACAAGTTCCTAGCCAGAGCTGAAAAGTAAAATCTCATATTGAACCCGAAGAAGTGTGTTTTTGGGGTAACCTCTAGAAAGCTACTAGGCTATACCGTTAGTCAGAAAGGGATTGAAGTGGATCCGGAAAAGGTTAAAGTGATCTAAGAGATGCCCACACCAAAAAATGAGAAAGAAGTCAGAGGGTTCATCGGACGATTACAATACATCAGTAGGTTCATAGCCAAACTGACTACCATCTGTGAGCCAATCTTTAAGCTCCTAAGAAAGAATCAGTCGGTAATCTGCGATGATAAATGCTAGCGAGGTTTTGAAACTATTAAGAATTATCTGATGAATCCTCCGGTATTACAACCACCGAGGCCAGGTAAACCGTTAATTCTTTATCTGGTGATTGAATGGGAAGTAATGGGTGCAATTTTAGCTCATGAAAGTGATAGGAGAGTTGAACATGTTGCATATTACCTGAGCAAGAAGCTCTTGCATTACGAGGCCAATTATAGTCTGGTAGAAAAGACATGCCTGGCTATAATTTGGGCCATGAAAAAGCTCCAACATTACTTCCAGTCATACATGGTTCAAGTCATTTCGAAATATGATCCACTCAGATACCTTCAGCAAACTCCATCACTCACAAGAAAGTTGGCCAGAAGGTTGGTTTTGCTTACAAAATTCAACATAGATTATGTGGCAAAGAAAGTGGTGAAAGTAAGAGTTGTGGTGGACTTCTTGGCTCAAAATCTGATGGATGACGGACATGAATGAGAGTTGGAGTTTCCATATGAGCACCTGGGGGCAATTGGAATCCAAACATAAAAAATGTACTTTAATAGGGTTGTCAATAGTAAGGGTGCATGTATAAGTGTAATTCTAAACTCACTAGAAGGAGAAATGATCCTGATGGTGAAAAGATTGAAATTTGAAGTCACCAAAAATCAAGCCAAATATGAAGCCTGAATTTTCGGTTTGGAAGCACTCCAAAATTTGGGGGCAGATGAAATTACGGTATACAGAGACTCCATATTAGTAGTTAAACAGATCTTCAAATAGTGAGAAGTGAGAGAAGATAAATTGAGATTGTATTGGGACTATTCGACTACTGTCCTATTATCTTTTGCTCAATGCCAAATCGTTCATCTACCACGAGAAGATAATTAGATGGCGGATGTGCTCACCACTTTAGCTTCTACTTGGGAGGGAGGAAAACAAACAGAAGTCAAACCTTTGATTCTGGTAAAATCTCAAATCTCGTGTTATAAAGAAATAAGGGTGATGTCGGTTGACTCCACAGAAAAGCCATGGTTCTATAATTTGCAACAGTATTTAGAAACGAGACAATTTCCTGAATATGTTGATAGGAAAGAGAGGATGTCTCTCCGAATGTTGTCTTGCCAATTCATCAGTCATAATGAAATGTTGTATAAAAGAACGCCGACAAGACTACATTTGAGATGTGTGGATGAGAATAAGGCTCAGAGGCTTATTAAAGCGGTTCATAAAGGAGTATGTGGTCCGCATATAAATGGAACGGTCCTGGCCAAGAAGATAGCTCGTCAAGGCTACTTCTGGTTAACAATGGAAGCGGACTGCATGAAATTCGTGAAGAAGTGTCATAACTGCCAATCATATGATGATGTTAGTCATTTACCCTTCATAGAGCTTCAAAGGATGACTTATCCTTGGCCATTCGCTGTTTGGGGAATTGATATCATAGGGGAGATAAGGTTGAAAGCGACAAATGGTCATCGCTACATTGTGGTGGCTATTGATTACTTCTCCAAATGGATTGGGGCAGAATCATTTGCTACTGTTGGGTCAAAACATATGGCAATGTTTATTGAGAAGAATATAATTTATAAATATGGGTTGCCTCACCATGTGGTCTCTGACAATGGTGTTCAGTTTCGGGCTGAGACGGTAGCTTTGCTAGAAAAGTACAAGATTGAGCATCATAGGTCATCTCCATACAAACCGTAAGTGAATAGTATAGTTACAACTGTAAATAAGAAAGTAAAGAAGATCTTGTCTAAGATGATGGAAAACTACCGAGATTGGTCAGATTATCTGTCGTTCGCATTATGGGGGTATAAAACCACTGTTAGAACGTCGACTGGAGTTACTCTATATTCTTTGGTTTATAGATGCGAAGAAGTACTACTAATAGAGGTTGAGATTCAGTCACTGAGAGTCCTTCTGGAGTCTAAAATTCCTGAATATCAATGGGTAGAGAGTCGGTTAGCATAGCTGATGTTGTTAGACGAGAGAAGGGTGAAAGCTATGTATCACTCCCAATTGTATCAAAAGAGGATAGCTCGAGCTTACAACAAGAAAATTAAGCCGGGTAAAATCAAAGAGGGTGATTTACTATTGAAGCTGACTAGGCCGATCATGACGGATCCACGGGGAAAATTTAAACCAAACTGGGAAGGTCCACACCTAGTAAAGAAGTTATTCTCCAAGGGCGCTGCTATACTTTTAGACCTAAAAGGAAATAAATTTAGAGAGCCCATCAACCTAAATAAGCTAAAGAAGTACTTTTTGTGAAGTCTCGCTAGGGAGAAAACCTCGCAAAGAAGCTGCCTAGGCAAAAAAATGAAAAATTTAAAAATTCCTATTGGATTGAAAACCTCGAAAGAGGCAGTCTAGGTAAAAGTTAGGGACATAGAAAAGGAAAGAGAGAGAGGAAATAGTCGGTTGAAAAACTTGCAAAGGTAAGACAACTAGTGACAGGAGATGTAGTAGAAGTAAATATGTATAATCAGCTTATGCTTGAATTAAATGGAATAGATTGTCTTTGTTATTGTTGAACGTTGCATTAAGTATTTATTACAAACTGCTTAACTGAAAAGGAAACTCCATCTAACAAAAGGTAAAATAAAGATTAAATTATATAAGCTAATTCTGTCTTCTTCTCTTTTGAACCCCATGGGCACTCAATGCCTACAATACTCTTGTCCTTCTATTTATCATAAATTTATCAGTCTTTGTTTGTTACAACTGAATCCACTCCTTATACTGAGCATCAATCGATGGATCTTCTTTGTAGTCGATACGCCTCAAGATGGTTCTACGAGGCCAAGTTTCTACCAGGTTATCCAAAAAGTTCTAGGAGAGAGGCCCTGGCTTAAATTCATGGACTGGACCTATAATTAGCTGCTTCTGCCTACATTACTTGCAAAGTCGAGCAGGGTTGTGGAAAGTAGCAAAGTAGAGGCTAGCCATAAGGACATAGTGAGTATAAGAATGAATGGTCACGTGCTATAATCTCCACCAGGGGCACATCCAGTATATCAGAGTATTAAAAAATATAGCCAGCCAGCTCAGCACATCTTCCGGAATGGGGGTGAAGCCTTCGGGTACGATAGTGTTTGGCTTTGCAATGTGCAATGTCTTGAGGAGGCTCCAATAACCTCAATTTTTCATGAAACCATGCATGTCCAATTTATAAATGAATAAAAATGATAGAGAAATAGTAAGTAAAGAGAGAAGAGAAAGAAGTTAACCTCTAGTAGGAGTGGACTTCCGAAAAATCATTTAGTTTCTACAAAGTTGTCTAACCCGGTGATGGTTTCTGCTAAGATAATAGGAAAAGGGTTGAGACCCACTTCCACTTGATCCAGAATATGGAGAATCTTCAAATTACATTTGCCAAAAAGGGAAACTAGCAATAACTGAGCATACAGACAGAAAGCGATCATCCGAGGCCAGTATACTTCATTGCTATCCACGATTATAGTAACTTCAAGAAGAGAGCTTATCAAAATTTTATTACTGAAGATGTGATGAAGAGAAGCCTAAGAAGAAAGGTTAAATAGCCCGACCATCTGATACTAAATAGAATGCAAGTCTAGGGTCTGGACCAAAGGAACTACAATCTGGCGAGTAGAATCCAGTTGAGAGCCTAGGATAGCTTCAAATTCCTCTGGCAAGGGGGGTAACTCCATTGTGTTGAACTGGAAGACATGTTTCTGGGGATCCCAAAATTGAACAAAAATATGGAGAAATAGGAAATTGATCTTCCTAGTACGTAAGGATCAAAAAACGGATAGATGAAATGGCTCCAATTTAGACCAAGATTTACCAACTAAGCTTTTCAAGATCAATTGCAGTTGTTTCAAGCTTCCTGCAATCATTTTGGGAGGTCAAAATGTGTTCTAGAGAGAGAAAGTGAAGAAAAATGGCGAAGATGAAAATTGGGGATTTTTAAAGAAGCTAGGGATTTTAAAAGGGACAGCAAAACCATCGATGAGGCAATTGCCTCCTCGAAAGGGCGATGCCTCATCAATAAGATGTGATTGCCTCTTATGCAGGAAGTGTAGAGGTGACGCCTCATTAAAGAAATGTTCACCTCTTCACCAAAGAAGGAATGACTTTTAGAGCATAATCGCATGGTTTTAGTTATGAATATAGAATTCATCCATATAGAAAAGCAGTTCATGAAATCAAGAACATTTAGTTGCTTCTGAAATTGAAATTTGTTGAAATAGAAATTAATTTTAAAGTACCTCATCTGTACAAAATATAGAAAAAAATTTTCCTAAACTTTAAAATTAACGATCATATATTGTTCCAAAAATAAAAAAAAGACTCCTAGTCTAATGAGCATCGAAATTTGTGCTCTTTGAGTCCCTGCCCTCCTCTGCATTACCTCCATCCTCGGCGTCATCGTCCTCATCCTCATCAATCTGAAGCACCTCAATTTGACGCTTAAGGTTAGCAATCCTTGCTTGGCTCCCCTCATCACATTCCTATTGAAGCAAATGCAAGGTGAGTGAATCATGCGAGCAAGCATACATTTAAGAATAGGGAGAGTACTTACCCTCTATTGCTGAATGATGTCCAACATATAATCTTTTTAAGCCTCAATTAGCCTATACATGTACTGGCCTTGCTCCAAAGAAATCTGTATTATTTGATAAAGTGATTAGCGTTAACAAATGTATTAAGAATAACTTAAAAAATAGGACAAAAGGGGGAACTTACATGAGTAGTGCCAACTAGGATACAGGCAGGTGTCAGATCCTCATCCAGAGTCAGAAAATGGTGCAATAACTCTCCAGGAGGAACCCAACATCGAGCCAATGGGTCTGGAGTATGTGCCAAATTATCGGCAACTATGTCAGAGATGGATACAGTGGAAGGTCTAAGCTGCTGTGCTCCAATCGAAGTGCCCTCTCCAATATGATGTGTGCGAGGTCTTTGTGGAGGTCTCTCCCAAACTTTGGGTCTAGCGCACGGTGTAGGTTCAGTACCCGTAACCTGAAAGCAAGCAATCACATTAGAACATGACAATTCAAGAAATGTGATTAAAGAGTCAAAAACATACCTAAGAGGTAGAGCCGACAGCCAAGGGCACTCACTGCAAGAGATAAGGATGGGCAAAACCCGAATACCGGCTCTTCAATCACACAGTATGGTCTGTGGCCAGCTCACTAGTGACAACACGATCAAGCTCCTACCTCTCCAGCTCTTGCTTCAAAAAAATATGCCTAGGAAGGGATTTAAAGACACATCTCACCCAAGGACCTCCACCCCAGTTGTAGACCCTCTCGCTGAGATACCATACTTGACAGCCGAGACCTCAAAGTAGAACTCTCTGTAAGGATGGCGGCCTAGAAAGGACCATCTCAGGGTTTCACCTATTTTTTGGCCCCCATGGATCACTCCGTATCTACAAAAATATATTAGGTAAGTGAATAAAGTTAATAGAATACTAAAAAGCGTTCTTTGGATTTTTCTAGGTACCGCTTCAGGAGTCAGGGAGTTCAGCCACTCCCGATGAACGTGCACTTGGGCCAGGTGCCTCTTCAAGACACGGCTGGCACCCCACATCCCTATAACTGGGAGATGATCCACCACACGGGATATCTCAACGATTAGCTCAAACTCTAATCCCAAGACTTGCAAAAAAATCATCAGTGGATAAAGATAAAAATTTTTAAAATAAATAAAAAAGGGCAGGGAAATACTAGAGTGGCATGCCAGAAGCCACAGAACCTCTTTGCTCCATACACCACCTCATCCATGATGCGATACAGGTATACTAGAGCACAACTGCCCCAATCATAGGTAGCCACCAAATCCAAGTCCTGAAGTGGCATAAAGAACATCAAGTCAATGAAGCTAACACTATCGGCGAATAGAGTGGTGCCTAGTAGGTAAACCAAGAAAGCCCGCATCACCTGGTCGATCTCTCGAGCAGAGGTCATCGCTGCAGCTCTCTCTCAAGTGTAGAAGCTCCGGATCTAATCTAGTTTGATCGTGTAAGTCCCCTTCATGTCAGGAACTACACCGAGAAGGTGTTCAATGTAAGCAATGGTGTCTGAGGTCAACCGATGCAAGCTCGTATCAAAAGGAATGGGGTCCTGACACATGTGATCCCAGTGATGGCAGTGAAAAAAATAGGATCCAGTGTCAACTCTCCCATTGGAAGGTGGAAGGTGTGAGTCATGTCGAACCACCTCTCCATCAGTGCATGAAGAGGTTGATAATCTGTCTTTCCCTGCTCTTCCAGGAGGGAACTGCTCTTCCAGGAGGGAAAGAACAAAGTCCTTAAATCTAGTGTCCTGGATCCGGTCCCTCTGATTATCTGTGAGCTCGTTATGGAAGACTCGAGCCCCATAAAAGTTCATTGTGCCCTTGAATGTTTGAGCATCATGTTACAAAGAAGCCATGGAGTTGAATTATTTAAATATTTTTAGATATCCAGAATAATAAAAGGAAAGGAATAGTATTTTATGATCAAGAGGCGATGCCTCTGCGAAGAAGAGGTGACGCCTCCTGTATATTTTATGTTTGAAATACAAATCGAAGAAGCAATTGCCTCTTCTCCAAGAAGCGATCTCCTCTTCACAGAGGCGATCGCCTCCTTAAGGCGGCAATGCATCTTCAACTCAAAGAACAACACACTGTTCTTGAGTTTTCATCCAAATTCATGATTTTCATTCAAATAAACCCTATTTTCTAATCCTAAGTGATAAATAAGCATGAATACATCCTAACTTGATATAATTTCATAAAAATATGAGAAGTTTTGGGTACTAACCTCTCCCGAAGCCAAGGAATAGATATGAGTCTTTAAATCTGCCAAAATAGGGATTGTATCACCTCTTGAGAATTCGTGGTTGCACGGAGGATGAACGATAGGAGGAATGAAGTCCCACGGGGGCAGAGGCGGCATTCTCTCAGTGTCCATGTTTGAAAGTACAAAAACGCAGGAAAGAGAGGAAGAGGAAAATAGAGGAAAGAAAAGAGAGGAAGAAAAAGAAGAAGGAACGAGAAGGAGAAATCTTTTATAGGTAAAACAAAGGTGGAGAATTGAGAAATTATCATTTCATTTCTTGGTTGTATTCCAAAATTGATATTGAATGGTCAAGAAGTGTCTGATCGGGTTTGAATTCCCGAAGCATACATTCTACAAGGAGTGTCTAATAGGGTTTGAATCCCCGAAGTGCGTCTTCTTTACTAAGTGTCTGGTCAAGTTTGAATTCCCGAAGCACACTATCTATGAGGATTGTCTGGTCAGGTTTAAATTCCCAAAGCACACATTCTACGAGGAGTGTCTAGTCGGGATTGAATCCCAGAAGTGCGTCGCCCTTACTAAGTGTCTGGTCAGGTTTGAATTCCCGACGCACACATTTTACTAGGAGTGTCTGGTCGGGTTTGAATCCCCATAGAACATCTTCCTTACTAAATGTCTAGTCGGATTTGAATTTCTGAAGCACACATTCTACGAGGAGTGTCTGGTCGGGTTTGAATTCCTGTAGTGCATCTTTCTTACTAAGTGTCTGGTTGGGTTTGAATCCCCAAAGCGTACGTTCTACGAGAAGTGTCTGGTCAGGTTGTATCCCCAAAGTGCATCTCTATTTCTCTATTGAGTGACTTCTTATGTCAGAAAGGCTCGAGATTCATGGCATATATTAATGAGTACCTGATCTGGCTAAGAAAACCCAAAGATCATGGTCACATTTCCTTCTTCTTTATTGAGCGATTTCTCATGTCAAAAAGGCTCAAGATTCACGATCAACTATAATGAGTGGATGATCAAGCCATGAAAATCCGAGGATCATAGTCACGTTTCAAGATTGTTCCAGTAAGTTTCAAACTTTGACCTCTCGGGTTTGAATTCCCGAGGCTAACAGTGCAAGTGAAGCTTAAAGGTCAGGTACGTCATTTTGTTGTTTACTGCTTTTATTATACATATTGCTTTTTCAAAAAATTAATTTCAAAAATTCAGTTTTCAAAAAACCAAGGTGGCAAACTGTAGACCTTCAGTTTGAAGCCTGTAACAAAAGCGCAGTGATGAGGTAATACAAATTTTGAATGCAAGAGGGTCTGATTCGTTCTCTAAAATGAACTCAAAAACCCAAAGATGCCAAACCTAGGGCCACAAAAGCCTAGGCCAAACAATTGAAGTTCCTAGCCCAAAACTTTAAGCCCATTGGCCTGGGCCTAAGAGATTATCGCCTCTTCAAAGAGGAAGTGCCTATTTGGCCTAAGCTCGAAGAGACGACGCCTCTTTTGTGGCCGACATACTTTGCATCAAATGCATTTTTGGTTTCATTACCCTAAAATTGGACCCATATATCTCTGGCCTGCGGATTTGTGCGAGAAGATATAACTTTCAAGGCAAAAATGGGGTGGAAATGATAGGAAAATTATGGGAAATCATTACTTTTTGTCCTAACGTAGTTGTTGGGGAATTGCAAAGGAAGAAAGGAGAGAGCTTAAATAGAGGCTTTGAGAAGTTGGAAAGGAGGTTAGGGGGAGAGACTAAAAAAACATAGCAAGAAAAAAAACTAAGAAAAGAGAAGAGAGAAAAAGATAGAGGAAAAGAAGAAGAGGAAGGAGAAGAAAAAAATAAGTTTTAGTAAAAGAGAGCTCATTTTTCTTGAAGAATAGTAAGGTTCTCTTACATTCAAAGACTCAAATCAATAAATCAAGCTATGAGGGCTCAGTTAGGAGCATCAAAGTAGTTCATTCAGTAAGAATTGTTATTTTTAAGTTTTGAATCCTTACCTTTTATAGAAACTTCATCTCTTGACTTTAATAACTTGTTGCTGAGTTTTGATGCATTGAATATTATATGGAAGGCATGATTGTGTGAAATTTTGAAGTATCAGGGGTAAATTTACGTTTACTTTGCATCTAATTCGGCTTACTTAGGATTCAAGAAACATGTGAGTTATTGTGTTCCTGGTGAAGAGACACCATTCCTTTGTAAAGAGGCGACGCCTCTTAGCCAGGAGGCGACGCTTCTTTGAAGAGGCAATCGCCTCCCCACCAAAGTCCTGCACAAGTCTACTTTATTTTGGTATCCTTTTGGTTTACTTTTAGTTTTTGATACGTTTCTGTTGTTTTGTGTCTTCAATACTGCATGAGATTGCCATGATATAGAATATGTTTAAGTAATCAATTCATGTATAAATGAATAGCCATACCTGTTTTATACAAATTGAATTCAATTTCTTTTGTAAATGAAATTGTTATTTCAAGACAAAACTAATCATTGTTTGTTAGAGGGATTTCAGGGTTATTTTTAATCACTGAATATTTACTCCTTAATTAGTTCTTGAGAGTATTTCTTGATAATTTAATTCTTGATTTATTATTGGTTTACCTTTGGTATATTTCAACTTTATTTGTAGTTTATTTTACATTTATTTGAAGTAAAATGTTATAATCCCTAATCCCTTCCCCATTTATTTGATATGCATTTGTGTAATTTATCACTTGATTGAATGTTCGGGTTATAAGCATGAAATAGGACTAATGTGCAAAGATGGATTAAAATTTAAAATTGGAAATGTTTGCAATCCACATGATAATAAGGAAATAATTTAATAATCAAAAGGTAATAAAATACAAAACACAAACGGAGGCCAACCACAAGGTTGGGTGGCCATTCCAAAAGCCCATACCTAGTTTTCGAACCCGATCTCTGATGATGGCTTCTAGGAACCTCCGTGGAATCCAATTGCTGTATAGTGTGTCCCGGCTTTCATCCGGGTGGTGACTCCATCTCCATTTTGGACCACAAGCCCATTTTGTATTTCCTAGCAGGCCCGAAGCTTGTACAGTGCCGTGGTTGCCAAACACTTGGGCATGCGCTAAACCCTGACACCTATAATTTGTTATTCGTAGATAAAAAGATATATGGATTTTGATTTGTCTAATAAAGCATTTCTTTTAATATATCAAAAGAATTAATGATCTTTTATGTAAGTCTGCCATTATTATACTTTTCAACCTTCAACTTCAAAAAAGCATATTCGGTCGTACTGACCAAATCATCCATGGTTAAAGTGGCAATTCACCCCCTAAACTATCATCCAAGGTGCAATTAACCCCAAAATCAACTTTTTAGCCTATTTAACCCTTAACCAATTTAGATTTTGGCAACTTACTTCAATTCATCACTAAATTTGGAAAGTATATTACACTCACTTAAATTATATAAACAAATTAATTTTTTATTTACAAAAATAATAATTTTAAATAATAAACATAAACCTAATTTTTCATTCCTATTAAACTCCCACGGTCTCTAACTCATAAACTCCCACCGTTCAAAAAAAAAACTCTCATCTCCTCTAATAGTGTCACCAATTGCTCATCTCCATCGATGTTGCATGCACTACCTTCTTCAATTTGGTCTCTACTCTTCTTCCCTAGTGATATGCTACTACTACTTCTTTCAATTTTGCCTCCACCTACCAACACTGCCTTTGTCTAATCTACCAATGTTGCTTTCGCCTCCCGCCCACCACCTCCCATGCTGTCACTGTCCACCTCAACCAACACTAGATTTGGTCCACCTTCACCAACACTAACTCCACCCACCTCCATGGGCAATGATGCTATTACTGCTACTTAGTTTTATTTTGACTTAATTTTTTTATTTTCTTGATTATGCTTCTTTCCATATGTTAATGGATTCTTGATGAATCTGGGATTGGTTGAATTTTAGTTTTCTGTTAATTAAAGTTTTAAATCTACAGTGGTTGTTGTTTTTGGTGATAGTGATTTTTACAACAGTGGTGGCGATTTTGGAAGGTAGTGATTTTTATGGTGGTGGTGGTTTTAGGCAGTAATGATTCTTCTGGCAGTGACTCTAGAGTTCATTGGTAGTAGTGGTGCTAATAGTGGTGGTTATGGGTGATGGTAGCTTTCGGCTGACAATGGTGATGGATAATGGTGTTGATGGTGGTGGTTGTTCTTGTTCTTCATTCTTATTTCTTTTTTTTGCAACACTTTTGTTTATTAATTTCTTTTCCTTATTATTGTACTCTTCTTCTTCACAATGTTGTTGATGTTATTAATTAATATGTTGGTGTTGACGTTATTAGAGGCAATGATGGTAGTGGTGATTAATTTTGTTGTTGATGGTGATGGTGGTGGTGGTGGTTAATTTTGTTATTGATGGTGATGGTGTTGGGCGTCAATGGGGTTAACTTTAATGGGGATGTTGATGATGACAGTGATAGTGGTGGAAAAAGCCATAAAACAACGATCATGGTGGAGTGACGAAGCTGGGACTTGCCGGGGAAAGGAATGAGGAGATGAGAATAGATGGTGGTTATTATTATTTTTGGGTTAAGAAACGGGATTGTAAATTCTCTTCAGTGAATTAAACTGTGGATGTGAAGATTAATTATTAATACACTTATTTATTTTTTATGTCTAACTTACTCTACCAACATGTGTATTTCACTCTCTTAAATTGGGGTAAATAGTCCAATTTAGAATCTTTTAGTGGTTAAATAAGCCAAAAAGTTTATTTTAAGGTTAATTGCACCTTGGATGATAGTTTAAAGGGGGAATTGCCACTTTAGCCAATCAACCATTGCTGATTAAATAATAGCAAAAGGCACCAACAACTGTTAGAATTACTTGATATGGGTTATTTTCGCTTAAGTAAGATTTCAGATTTAAGCTCTAATGTATGCTATCACGTTAAAGTCATTATTAGGAGACTTTTATTACCCTTATGATACTGCCCAAATTGAACCGAATTAGTTAGAGTTACTGAATATCAGTGTTTTAGATAAAAAAATTAAAAAATAACAATAAAATGGACGAACTTTCCTAGTCATTGGATTGGTGACGATTTTTTCAACGTTGATTTATTTATGTGTATTCCATTTGCATATGGGTGGAAGAGACAACAGAGATGTGTTGTCAATGAGCAATGGAATATAAATATAATGAAAGTATGTGAATCCATTTGGTCCATTTATTTATTTATATATGTCATGTCATATGCTTGCTAAGCTACTTCTTCATTTATATCTTTCGATGGAAAAGAGGGACAAGAAGAGACTGAATCTACTACTATTAAGGTGGGTTTGTTTGGTAAAAAATAAAAATTAAAATTAAAATTGAAATGGACGATTTTGATTTATAGTGTTTGATCGGCTAAAATTAACAAATGAATGGATATTGTAATGCACAAGACAGTAGAGAGATAATGAGAGTCTTTTACTCTCAACGTGATAGAGTTACGGCTGCAGCTACATGCACAAGAAACCGTTCCACTTCCCAACACATGCACTCATTACCGCTCAAACGCCTCTTCACTTACCTCCTACCTTGTCTAGCCCTCGATTTCTCTTTAGAATTTTACTACATAAGCACTCCACTAACGTATCCCCTACCACTTTATCCCTACAACCAAAACACTGCCATACCTCTGTTCAAAGCTTTCACCATCTCTCAACCAACTATGGCAAGCAGCTCTCAACCAAAAGGCACTAAAGCCATCACTAGCATCACCTTGAAGGAACATGCTCTTACTCTAGAGGATTCATCGCAGACAGATGCTCACCGTTCAAATTCTCTCCTAGCTGGAAGAATTTTGGGGTATCGAAGGTATAATGCTAAAAATATCCATTCCATCCTCTCTCAGGTATGGGCTTTTGCTACCTCTCTGGTTGTCAAGGATCTGGATATACCAATCACTTTCATCTTTATGTTTGAATCTGAAAATGATAAAATTAGAATATTGGAAGGTACCCCATGGTGAGTCCATAGGAACCTTCTTACCATCAAGGAATGGAATCATAACAAGACCATAGAGAAAATAGATTTCTCTATGGAAAATATATGGGTTCAAATACATGGTCTGCCCATGAATCAGATTACTCCAATAAATGTTATGAATATTGCATATGCTATATTTGAAGGGCTAGATAATTCTAATGACCCTATGGTTAATGATGAAGACTGGGATCCTATTCTCAGAATTAAAATCAAATTGAATCTCGAAACTCCTCTGCCAAAAGTTTTTTATAACAAATGGACAGGAAAAGAAGAGTGGATTTTCTTCATGTATGAGAGACTGCCTAGCTTCTGTTCTTGGAGCGGTTTGTTAGATCACCAAACAAGTTACTGCAGAATTATTAAAACTCAGGAAGCTCGGGATATTGTTGCTATATCTAACCAGATATATGGTCCTTGGATTCAAGCTTCGCCTCGAAAGAAACCAGGGGGAAATTCTGAAGGGCCATGGACTAGAATCACTAATCCAGCTCATCAAACTACAATCCCAGCCATTATTGGCAGTCAACAATAACAAACTCTTTCAAGAAGATAAGAGATGAATGTGCCAGAAAATGCTACCACTTGTGGCTCTGTTCATCCTCCATCTCTGGAGCACACAACATCCAAGCTTTCCACCCTATGCATTGGGCAGAGTAGCAACGTGAATCAAGGATTGAGTAATCCCTTTTCTCCAACTACTGCTACAACTGCTCAATCTGAGCCAGCTGCACCATCTGCTCCAACTACTCCAATTAGCCTCCCAGGCAATCCTTCAACTGCTCCAATTGTGCAAGCCACTCTCTCTGACACGGATAAGCTGGTGTCCGACAAAAAAGAAGATGAAGCTAACCTTTTTGATGTGGCAGTGATTCTTGAAGCAACCAAACTCTCTACTGAAGAGGATAGCCCTAACAAGAAGAGGGTGTGCCAGGAACTTATTCCTTTCACTCTTGTCCTCTCAGCTCAAGCTTTGTTTGGCATTGACAAGCCAAATACAAAAACAAAGAAAACTCCTACGAGGTGTGTAAGACCAAAGATTATTCCAAGAGCAAATGATAGGCCTTGCACATCCCTATGGAAGAAAAAACAGTCAGCTAAACAGACAAATGCAAGTGTTGCAGGAGATGCCCTTGCAATCAGTCCTTCTCAGCTGGACTAGGCTCTCTGCTATCCTTTCTTTTGTTTTTTGATTTCACTAACCGATCTCTATCCTTTATAGTTATGCGTTAGATAGTTAGTGGTTCCCAATACCATAACTTGTTTTAATGGAAATTCTGATAAATTAACAAATTCAAGGAACTGTTGGGTGATTACCTAATGTAATGTTCATTGCTTTAACTAGTAACAAGTAACTAATGAATATATGATTTTCCTAACCTTATTTTTGTAGTAGTTGAACTAGATCAAAGTTCGGAAGTTAGATACATCATCATTGATTATAAATACAAAAATAAATTAATATTTAATAGTTAATCTATCATTGCAATTTATTTACCTTGATTAATATTTGATAGATAAGTATTATATATAATAAGCCCAAAAATAATCTATTTATTTGACAAAAAAAAATGAATTAATTAAAAATGAGGAAATAAAGCTCGTCTAATAATCAATTCAAGAAGAGAAATAATGCAACTTATTTTTGGAATTTCTTTTAACCCTTACTATTGAGGAGACTATCACGGCCCCAAATGAAGACCTACAAGTTTCCCATTAGCTCTAAGAATGATGACATCGTCCCTTTATATTATATTTTGGTTCAATTTATAGAATTAATTACATAAAAAAGGTTGAAAAAGATTCACGAGCAAAAAAAATCATTTCATATTTTAATTTGGAATTATTAATCCAACACAACTTCTTATTATAAATTTAGGTCAACTCTTTCAATTTTCTTGCTGTTTTTTTTTTAATTATCATTATAATTATAAGCATGTATTTTCTTTTAGCATATATATATATATATATTTAATATTTTAAATTTATACATTATTTTTAATAATTTGAACCATTAACTTGTAAAAACACTTGAATTTCAATAAATTATATAATTTGGAATCTCTGTGACAATAATTTTTTTCAAATCTAGACCTATTGGTATAAAAAATTCAAATGTTTGAAACATTTTACAATTTTACCTTAACTTTTTAAGTTTGATAAAAATGTTCCAATTTTATTAATATTTGACAATTTTAGCATGAATAAGCATTTGGTAAAAATCAAATAAAAGATGCCGACGTGATTTATAGAAAATGTCAATTTTACTCTTTATATTGTAAAATATAAAATCCATAAAAGTTTATTGATATAAAAATCGAAACATTTGCAATTTTTACAATGTCATCCCATTTTAAATTTTGAAAAAATATTTCAATTTAAAATTATTTGCTCAAAATTAAATAAAAGGTTTTGATACTTAATTTACATGTGATGAACTTTTAAATTTATGATTAACTATCGTTTTGATAAATTTTTAAAAATTATATATGTGTGCATATATATACATTACATTTTAAAGTTAGATATTTTAACTACTTTAAAATATTTTAAAATATCTAACTATGAAATAATTAAAATTTTAAATTATCTAAAATAATAATTTTTATATTAAAAAATTAATTTTAAAATTATTATTGTGAATCATTTATGAATTTAACAATTTCTCCATAGTAAATTTAATTTTTTTATTATTATGTTTTATTTTTTTGAGAATTTAATAATCTAAAACACACACAGAAAGCACAGTGACACCATATTTAATCTAATAAAACAATGGCAATTTTATTAAACGCGGAATGGTATATATGCCACACACACATGTTTATTAATTTTTTTGAGAATTTAATTAAAATTAATAAATGGTTAAATTAAAATATTTAATAAAAATATCAAAAATTTCAAATGTTTTGATTTTCTATACTAATAGACTATTATAGATTTTGACATTTTACAATATGTTTTGTCATTATTTTTATTCAATTTTGATAAAAAAAATATTTGTGTTAAAATTGTCAAATATGTATTAAATAAGAATATTTTTATCAAAATTAAAAAAAGATAAAATTGCAAAAGTCATAAAAGTTTAGGGACTGTTTAGTTTTGGAAAACGTTTTCTATTTTCCTTTTTCAGTTTTATTTTCCTTTTCTTTATTTTTGAGTTTTTCATTTTTTTTAAGTAAAAATAAAAAATAGAAAATCATGTTTGTTTGTTACTTTTTATTTTTTATTTTTTTATATTCTTATAATTTTTATTTTTTAATGAAAAGTATTATAATAATTTTTTAGCTAATATATTAATTATTATTATTATGATAGTATTTAATATTAAATCTATTTATTTTATAAAAAATTTTAAATCATATAAATTAATTTTAATAAATCAACTTATTTTAAAAATTTAATATGCCCATTATATATAGTAGAGTTTAAATAATAAATTAAATTTATAATAATTATCAAATAATTATAAATTTATTAAAATAATATATTAATCAATAATAATTTATATTACTCTACAAAAGCATGGGCTATTATCATTTGATGGTACAGTTGTATGTATCATGAGGCCAAGCTTCAGAACATGCATATTTAAATATGTAATTTTTTATGTTTTATAGGTTATTTATTCTATGATTTATAGGTACAGTTCTATGTTTTATAGGTTATTACAAAAGGATGGGATATTATCAATTAAAGGACTAAAAGATTCAGGAGTGCATTCGATGTTGGGACGCGAAGCAGAGAGCTTAGTGCGAGAGAACAAAAAAGATAATTATAATTTAAAAACAACTTTTTATTAGTTTTCAATACTAGTTATAATTTAAAAAATTAAAAAATAATTTTTTAATTTTCTAAATTAAAAAAATATCAAAACTAAACCCTAAATTCTATTTTCCAGCTCTTTTGAAAAAATTTTCTTGAAAAGAGACACAAACCCTTCAATTTTTTACACCAATAGGTATCAAATCCACCCATCTAAAAAATAATTAAAAAATTATTGAACATGTGATTGAAAGAAAAGAAAAGAATTCTTTTTTTTTTTTTCCAAAAACTGGTTTCTGTAATCCGTCTTCTCTCGAAGACAGTTAGACTATCTCATTTATTATTATCTTTTTTTAATAAAAAGCTGATTAAGAAAATAACCGCTACTACGTAGACACGTATATAGTATTACCTCATATAAGACTATCCAACATTAATATTTTTTTTCCTAAAAAAAAGTTAATATTTTTAAAAAAAAATGAACGATACAAGTCATCAGAAATTAGGTTGTTATTTCTAAATAAAAACTTCACCGACTTCTAAACTATAATACTTAAATGATGTTTTTTTTTAATAAGGTGGTTATAGAATCTAACTTTAATAAATTATACAATAAAAGATAATTTTTTTCATTAAAATCAACAACGCATAAATTAAATTCTGTGTATCTTATAATATTTTTAAAAAAAATTTACCACTTAATTACTCTCTCACTAGTATAATAAAATTATTATTAATAATAAACATATTTATGAAAATATATAAATGCCTACTGTTTACACCTTATAAGAGGGTTTAAAGAAGTTTTGATTATACTGGTAACGCAAGTGAATAGACTACAGAGAAAAATTCATAACAGTCTACCATTCCTCCTTTCTGCATGTTAAGATGGCAACTTTCATGTCCCTCTTGCCATGGCAATCCCTATCTCTCCTTCTGTTGTTATACATGACTTTGCTCTATTTTCTCCACGTATTCTTATGCAAATTCCGGCGAATTTCCTGCCAGGGCCCGCCAACCTATCCTATAATCGGATGTTTAATTTCATTCTACAAAAACCAGACACGTCTCTTAGATTGGTATACACAACTGCTTGCAGAATCACCAACCAATACCATTGTCGTAAAGAGGCTTGGCGCACGTAGAACTGTAGTCACTGCTAACCCTGAAAATGTCGAGTATATGCTCAAAACTAACTTTGTTAACTTCCCCAAGGGCAAGCCTTTTACAGAAATTCTTGGGGATTTTCTGGGCTATGGCATATTCAATGTTGACGGTGAGCTTTGGCATACACAACGCAAGCTAGCTAGCCATGAGTTCACAGCTAAGTCGCTGCGAGAATTCTTCATGATCACATTGGAAGAAGAGGTAGATAAAGGCTTGCTGCCGGTTTTCGAATCCTTGGCAGCAAGAAAAGAGGTGGTGGACCTGCAAGAGCTGCTAAGACGGCTCGCATTCAACATGGTATGCAAGGTATCACTAGGAGTCGATAGATGTAGTTTAGATCCATCTCTACCTACTTCACCTCTTGCAAGAGCTTTCGACATGGCATCGGATATATGCGCAAGGAGGGCAGCTGCGCCTTTATTTGTAGTCTGGAGGATCAAGAGATGGCTTGGTATCGGATCTGAGAAAAAACTTAAGGATGCTGTTGAAGAAGTTCATCGATATGTTGACGAGATTATTGTCAACAGGAAGAAGATGATGGAAGAAAGAGGAGAAAATGACTTGGAAGATTTTCTTTCTCGGCTTATATTGGCTGGCCATGAGGAGAGGGTGATAAGAGACATGGTGATAAGTTTTATCATGGCAGGAAGGGACACAACTTCAGCCGCAATGACATGGCTTTTTTGGTTGCTCTCCTTCTATCCAGATATAGAGCAAGAGGTAGTGAAAGAGACAAAATCTAGGACCCAAAAAAGGTTAGATTATGATTCACTGAAGGAGTTAAAATTGTTGAAGGCATGCATCTGCGAGTCAATGAGACTCTACCCACCTGTAGCCTGGGACTCAAAGCATGCCCTTGTCAACGACTTATTGCCGGATAAAACATCTGTCCGAGCAGGCGATAGAGTGACCTACTTCCCGTATGGAATGGGGAGAATGGAAGCATTATGGGGAAAGGACTGGCTAGATTTCAGACCAGACAGATGGTTTCTTGAACCGGGAAAGAAAATAAGCCCTTTTAAGTTCCCAGTATTTCAAGCCGGTCCAAGGGTGTGCCTGGGGAAGGAAATGGCCTTCATTCAGATGAAATACGTGATGGCTTCTATTCTCAGGGAGTTTGAAATCAGACCTGTTAGTTCAGACAAGCCGGTCTTCGTGCCACGGTTGACGGCTCACATGGCCGGCGGATTAAAAGTAGTGGTCCGAAAGAGGATTGAAGATAAGTACGGCTGACTCTAATTAAAATAAAGTGATTCAAACATATTTTAGAGTTGATGGAAGGTGTAACATGTCATTATTTGTCATTATTAATAGACATGTAAAATAAACACGAGTAGAGAAAAAAAATTTATATATTATACTGCATTCATCATTAAATACTAAAAATATATGTGCATACATTGACTAACACCGCTAATCATAGTCATCAAAATCATTCATCATCATTTCCAATCGATAAAAAAAAATATGGTCAGAGGCACATGCGTGAGTGGAACGATTATTTCACATGCGGTAGATATTTTAAAGGGGTAATGAAATGCTCAGGAAAATCAATCAACAGTTTACATTTTAAAGTCGTGGTCAAGCACTCACTTCTCTTTTTTTATTTTTTTTTTCCCAACTTCTAGAATAGCATACACATATATATAAAGGTCAAAGCTTCGTTACCTGCTTTCGTTGCAACAATAGCTTGATCTCTTACTTTGCAAAAAGACAAAAAATCAGTGTTATAGCAACACAATCGTGTGTGAAAATACATTTTACATGCATTGTAAATATTTTGAACCAATGTTTTAACAAATGTCACAGGAATTTTTTTGCCTGAGACCATATATACTAGAGTGATAAGCTTCCAAATTGCTTGTTCCATTCATCATATGTGACTAGTTCACTCAAAGAAACAGAAGGCCTCACTTCTTGCAAAGCCATTTCAAAGTCCTATATGTAGAGATCAAAACAATTCCAATATCAACAATTCTACAATTTATAATCATTTGAGTTAATCAGGTAAAACTATGAGTGCCCAGGATTGTTACCTGAAAGGTAACTGGTCTCATATCTTCCTTTTTCAGCCTTGTAATTTCTACACCTTGTTTAAGAGCTTCTCTCAATGGGCCCATAGATGCATCTTTCACCAAGTTTTTCATGTCTGATCCTGAGTATCCTACAAAAATTAAAATTCCATGCCAGGAAAAACTTCAGAAAAATGATTTCAGGATGACAAGAATCAGGTAAAATAATTCACTTCAAAATATCAAGAAGAAAACTTTTGCATTTAACTCTGAAATGTATAGACAAGGTACCTTCAGTCAGATTGCATATGCTATCAATTTCTTCCTCTGTCAGCTTAAATAGACCATCCTTCTCTAGAAGATTACGTACAATCCAGGCTCTTGCTTCTTTTTATCCCAATAAGAGAAAATTAACTACTTTGCTAAATTATTGAAGTTAAGAATCTGCAAAATCAATGGTGTTGAGTTTTGCACCTGATGAGGGCAAAGGTATATAAAGTCTTTTGGTAAGTCGCCTTCGGGCTGCTTCATCAAGTTCTTGGGGTCGATTTGTTGCTCCTGGATCACACATCCATCTATTAAATGACAACAATATTGCTATATAACTTTGCATAATATAGTACAGGACCAAAAAAATATATTAAATTTCAAAGCAAATCAATTCATCCAAAAAAAAAATACTGAAGAAACAAGAGATTAAAATGGATTGGAAAAGCAAGAGTGATGCAATTAAGGCCATTTTAACTTGTTGCTCTTGTACATTGCCTTATGAACAACAACTGCAGATCAAAAGTTAAATATGATAAAAAGCACGCCGTATTTTCTTTCTTTAGTGTCATAGATGTTCTCGCCACTGAACCAAATGCAAAATTTATGATGTAAAAATAAGAGAATGTTGACAACTCAAGTTGTTATTTCAAACTAATCACAACTCCAAATCCTTCAGGTTCTACATCTAAAAACACACTATATCACTAAACAGAGGAGAATCTCTGGCAAGTATAATTATAGCACACCAAGACATGAGAGAAAAAAAGAAATATAGAGGATTGCAGAATAATTGAATTTAGGGCTTCAGCTATTACCTATGAGTAAAATTTGCTCACTACCACTATCAAAGCCTTCCATTTCAATCAGGAACTGTGTTTTGAGTCGTCTACTTGATTCATGTTCACCTTCTGACTTACGCTGCAACATAAATTTTAAGTTTAACATCCTATGTACAAGGAAAGGCAAATGATTCATGTACAAAGAAATCCATAGCACCGGCAATGGATGTGGTGCCCATGCATGTAGACGGGAAGCAACATCCAAGGATAAGGAAAATATGTATCACTGGAAACAAGCAACCTCTGGTGGCAATCTAGAAAAATAAGGGCAAAGAAAATGAAGAGAAAGGAAGGAGCCAAAAGAAGAAATCAAGAAAACAAATCACATGATTTTCAAATCTAAACCTCAAAGCCATACTGCACTTTAAACAACATACAGGATGCAGTAAGATATGTGATAAACCATTGTGAAACAGGAAATCAATAATCATTATTTTTCTGAGTGATAAATATCCTTCATGAGTCTGCTCGGGTTTTGGCTCCAATCTCAACTTTTATTGCTGCAATAAAAGAAATTGCTTCAAGGTTTACGTTGGTTTCTTTTAAGTTTGTATCCAGAACTGGTAACAAAGGTGCTCATAACACTGCCATTTGGACTAGATCTCTCTCTTCAGATGTTATCTTGTATAACTCTTTCCCTCCCACTATCTCTGATGCTATTTCAAGTTAATGAAAGTGTCTTATGATTTTGCATCAAAAAAAATAAATAAACATAAATTTTCAACAATGTAATTACCCAAAAATTAGTAAATATCCTAATTTCATCAACAAAATCTTGATTAGCATCAAAATTCTCTAATCATACACTTCATCAAATTTAGAAAATCCTAAAAAATAAAATGATTATAAAATTTTAAATTGATCCTCCATCATATAAAATTAAGGTGCTCTTTGAAAAGCGCCTGCAACATTTATAAAAACTGCAAATTCATGTTTTACCTGGGATAGCAGTGAATCTATTTCATCAACAAAAATTACAGCTGGCTGACGACAACTGGCAACTCCAAACAGGGCCCTCACTAACTTTTCACCTTCACCAATCTACACTCACAAGTTAATGAGTTAATTCTTCAAAAAAAAAAAAAGTTAATGAGTTAAAAAGTTAGCAGGCATTTCATCAATGTACGTTACAGTAACAAACAATATACAAAATGAAATGATCCGTATCATTTTCTCCTATTTTTATCTTCCTAGCAAAATTATATTAGATAAACAGTTAGGGTATATGTGAACAAGTGGCTTGGAGATGGAGTCTAAGTCGAAGGAATTCATAATAATGGTTGAATTCCCGCTGCTGGCAAGTCTAAACAGGACCATTAGCTAAATTTTAACCCTGATCAATCTACACTCCCAAAAGTAAAAATATTCAGAAGTTAACATGCATATCTAAATATTAAGCAGAGTGGATGTGGGAGAGCAGAGGATGGAGCCATTGTCAAGCTGGAGTAAAGTTGGTCAATCGTTTGCTAATGAAAGAGAGATAAGTATTAGCTAGTAGCAGTAAATCTGCCGTTTTTGAGGCTAAAAAATAAAAAGGGAAACTCTAAATATTTTGTTAAAATCTCTTTAAGGTACTTTAATTTGGATCCGAAGCAAACTGAAGTCCTGCCCTTACCTTCTTATAAATTATTTTTCTTTTACGGCACCCAAAAAACAGAAGTAAAAGTAATTTCAAAGAGTATTTCACTATTTCTACAGGAAATATGCAGGAATTTCAGATACATAACCTATTAGATATTCTACGGTCTAACTTGAGTGTTTTAAAAATAACCAATTGCTTGCGGGGAAAAAAAACAAAAACTACCATTTCAGTCGGTGAACTACAACAGAAAATGGAGAAAACTGGTATATACAGACGTACCCATTTGCTAGTTAATGAGCTGGCAGATATGTAGAAGAAGGTTGCTTTTGCCTCTCCAGCAATAGCTTTTCCGATCATTGTTTTTCCAGTTCCCTAAACACGGGACTTAGTGAAATGAAATAATAGTAAAAGCAATGAGTTGCATAATTTATTTGCATTCAGGACATACCGGTGGACCAAAAAGAAGAAGACCTCTCCCTGGCGAACGACAACCTTTAAATATGTC
>CATIWM010034806.1:0-21483 GCA_949671775.1 Mallotus repandus | reverse complement strand
TTAAGATGAATTCCTTGTCTCCAAGTGAATTCATTACTTAAGTGAATCCAATCGAAGTTCCACTGGAATATTCCAACTCTCGTTGCAAATAAACCAATTTACAAGTTACATATGGTGATCAAGCATACATAACAATATTCTATACTAATTGAATTCAAATCAAACAATCAAGCATGAATATGTAATCCTTATTCAATCAACATTGCAATTCCTCAAAATACTTAGCCAATACACATGGTTAATTAAATCAAGAGACAATCAAAAATAATATAGAAGAGAAAAGATTGAGTTAATAAAACCCCTTTTAATTGTCTTCTAGCTGAAAATGATCTCCCTTGCATAAATCTATCTAAAAATGTCTGTATATTGTCTCTCTATATCTCCATATATGGTACAAGGCACTAATGACCCATATATATAGGCCTTAGAGGTGGTTACAAGAAGTTACAAAATAGAAAGGCACCTTTTAACATGAAGGGTTAGAACCCTATACAGAATACATAATTTCTAGTGCATTTTTGTCTATCTAAATGACTTTATCTCTGGAAATTCCCTTCATTAGAGTTCTAGATCTTTTAGTCTTCTTTCCAACGCAACTTGAATCACCTCATTTTGATCTCTTTAGAGAAAGTTATTACTGAAATACGAAAATTGCTCAATCCAGAATCTTCTAGGCCTTTTGTCCCTCTGCCGAGTCGTTCCAAGGTGCCGACTCGTTATAAAAGCTCTCCGTAATGACTCATCCCATGTGTAACGACTTGTAACAGCCTCAAATCTTCCAAAAATGAGTCTTTTTTCTTTCCAACTTGTTTTAACCAATTCCAAGCCTTTTTCAATGATCATTACACCTAAAAATACATCAAAACATACAAACAAACCTAAAATGCATTTGGTAGATAGAAATCACATACTAAGAACATAAAAACACAAGATCACAAGAAAAACAAACAACATAATTACTAAAATACTCCTACATAAGTATGCATATTTGTGCTATATCAGCTATCATTTCACAAAGTGAAGCATCAGTGGTGATCTTTGCATCATCAAGAGCCCTGACTAGAGCATCTCTGTGCTTCTTGGAGACCATGAGCAAATCCTAAATACTGGCTTGTTCCTGAGTTTTCTTAAGCTGCTTAAGAACCTGATCATCTTCTTCCTTAATTGGAGCCACATCACTTGACATTTCTTTCCCCTTGGAGACATCTTTTTCCTTTAGAGGAGGCTGGTAGACTCTTCTATTGCGAGTTACGTGATTAAGTGAGGGTAGAGGTTTTTTAGCTATCTGCTTCTTGCTATGTGGTGTCTTTTGATTGGTTGCTTTTACATTATTACCCTTGTTCCAGACAATGATCTCAAAGTCATAAGGTTTTTGGGTATCTGTACCTTTTTTAACTTCTTCATCAGAGTCATACTAGATGTCGATTCCCATGACTTGTGGTTTTGGAGACTGGATAGTTACAATCATTCTATCTTCTTCATTAAATTCTTCTCCCCATCCTGAGGGTATTATTTCCTCTTAAAGGACATGAGTTGTTAAAAGTGCACTGTACTTAACTTTGTAGTCAAATTTTCTAGATGGCTAGCCCAGTAGATCCCACACTCTGGGTTTATCTTGCTTAGTTTTGAGGCTTTTGTCTGCTTTATATGGATAAGGGCAGTCAATTACTTCTTGCTCAATTTTGAGGCTTTTGTCTGCTTCGTACAGATAAGGGCAGTTAATTACTTCACCACTCATAGGAAAGGCAACATCTCTGGCTCTCCTTTGCATCATCAAGTGAGGAGTGAATGCTTAAGGCATTGAAATATATTTGAATGTGGAAGGGCCCCATTCGTGTTCACTGGAGTCATAATAGTCAAGAATCAGACTTAGGAGTTCTTCTTCTGAGATCATTAAGAATTTTTTCTGCTCTGGCTTGTTGTTCCTCAAGGGTTTCCTAGATGGCTTCGAGGAGGCCATATGAGATTGTGTTGATTATTGGTGGAGGCATGGCTCGATAATTTTGAAGGGGGTTGGTTTTGACATTAGGTCATCTTTCAGGATAATCAATCTTTCCTGAGTCAATGAGGTCTTGGATTGCATTTTTTAGAGTTCTGCAAGTGTTAGTGGCATGGCTGGGCATTTGGTGGAAGTGGCAGAATAGGTTCTAGTCAATCTAAGGAGGCAAAGGATTTGGTAGTGGTTTTGGTTCTCTTAGTTGTAAGAGGTTCTTCTGCTTGAGTCTTTGGAAGACTTTGGACAGTGGGAGGTTGAAGTTGGAAAACCTTTTAGGTGGTTTGTTGATGACATTGATAGATGGTGGATTGAAAGTATTTGGTTGAACTTGGTTTACCTCGGTGGTTCTGGTGAAGGTGTTTTGGTTTTAAGTGTTGGTTTGAGTGTTTCGGCAAAAAGTGTTTCTGGGTTATTGGGTTTCCTCATTTTCAATTCTGATTTTTGCTTGATAAAGTGCTCAAAAGTTAGGGTAGTGGGCAAAGATCATCTGTTTCCTAAAATAGGGAAGTGATCCTTTGATTATCAATTCTATCTACTCATCCTCCCGAGGACGGTTTCTCATTTTGATAGCTTTAGCTCGCCATCTTGCAACATAATCAGAGAAAGACTCACTAGGCTTCTATTTTGTAGTTTTTAGATCTTTACGAGTTATATCCAACTGAGTATTGTATTCATACTGTTTAATAAACTTCTGAGTTAATAGCAACTAGTCACTTTTGATTTCATCCTTAAGGTCACGGAACCAAGCTCTTAGTCCCTCTTCTAGTGATGTGAAAAAGAATCAGATAGTATGTGATTCTATAAGCTTAGTAGCAACCATGAAGGTGGCATATTGTCTTAAATGGACCCTTGGATCCCCAGTTCTGTCAAACTTAACAAAGTTTGGCAATTTGAAATCATTAAGAAGCGGTTTATCTTTGAATAGAGCTAAATTAGTGAAGCATTTGGACTCACGAGGCCCCTTATCCTTGAAGGCAAATTCCAGCTGAGCCATTTTATTAGCTAGTAGTTTGACCTCTCCTGCTGATTCAGGCTTGGTCAAGTCAACAATCTTAGCAGCTTGTTGCTATGGTGTTTTAAAGGCACGATAATACTCATCATCATCTTCAATCTGTATAGGAGTATGAAGGACACCCTTCCTGTTTGCTCGTGGGTGGACAGATGCAGATGCCTCGTTTATGGGAGTAGCAGCACGATTTCCCTCTTGGGAGTTTCTGGTTCAAACATTGGTGGCTTTGATTTGGGCTTGGAGGATTTCTGCTATGGTGCCATCAATAAGCAATTTTTGAATCCCTTCTTTCAGTTTATCCTCGAATTGTTAACATGAAGTGTCTTCTGAATCATCCATATTGAGATCTTGTTTGCTATATATTAGTGATATAGAATAAGCAAATGATGAATGATGCATGCATGGTATGCGCCTGGAAAAGAATATGATTAGCCTGTATGCATGAGGTGCTCCTGCATAATCTTATTATGATGGATGCAGATGGCTACAAAAAAACATGGTTAGTATATGTTGTCTATATGTATGTCATGTATGCATGATTTATGTTAGCTTTTCCTACACAAGGAACAAACCAATCATAAGCAAGCTCTCACTTCCAACCTTATCGCTCCACGAGGTTATTGAATCTCTTTCCTAAGTGGGTTTTGATAAAATAGTTAGTGTGGGACTATGGTTCCACTCTGAGAGTAGGCTGTTTTGATATATTTTGATGAGAATCAAGAGGTAAACTAAGAAACGATGCTCAAATGCACTCGAGGTAAATGCATAATGTCAATATGAGGACCAGTCGTTGGGTCACAAATGGCATCTATAGTCCTTACACACCCGTATGTGTAGGAGCTATAGTCAACAAGAGGGGTCCAGTTTTATGTCCCCACATCTCTATTTGATACGTTTACCAAGAGGCATGAAAGTATTGTTTGAGAGTTTACAATTTGATTCTTTCAGCATAAATGTCTGCAATCTAGTTGATTTCCTGACCCATCTATTTAATCTGACCAGGACAAATGGACGATGCTCGTAGGTTCTGTCATCGAAAGATGTCACTATTCACTAGCTCTCACAGGCTATTCATACTGAGGTGAATGATTCTTATCATTCCTTGCACATCGGTCTTATGAAAGGTAAATAAGCATCACACAGTCTAAGTGTGAGTAGTCTATGAGAACGGACATAATGACGTCAATTGATGATGGAAACTAAAAGTGTTATAGCATTTGTGAATGTTAGGTCAAATGGGCAGCATTAGGGCTAGCATGCAAAGCTTGGTAGGATCCTAGTGGAGATTTCTATTAGTTTATTTACATGGGTTGAGCTGAGGGTATAAGGCTAAGGGCTCCTTTTTAGTGAGAATGCCCCCCCATGACTAGGGTTACAGACTACAATCAGTGAGTCTAGCATTCTTTTGATAACTCGGGTTGCCCCCCTTAAGGACTTGGGTCACAGACTCTGGTCAGGTGAGTCTGGTGAAACCACGAGTAATGGCTAAAGGTGACAAATCCGAATCAGTCACCCTACGACAGATATGGAATCATAGTGGATAACTTTCCGTCATTGTCGGCTGATTGGGACCAAGGGTGCATGTGTGATTGTGTAGTAAAAATGCAACGGTGAAGGGCTCCATATGAATGAGTATTAAGTAATGAGAAATAGTCATTTTTGAATTGATCTCTCTACCTAGAATCCCCAGTAGAGTCGCCACTATGAGCGACCTAAGCGGGATATGTTACGGGACAGGGACAAATGGTTGGTCTCAGGGGGATACAAGACACTTTTGTGTTTGGAGTTGCTACCTGGTTTTTAGAAAAATAGGAAAAGATGAAAGGGACGACATCGAGTCACTCAACAAGTATCGTCCCCAGCAGAGATTTTGAGCCTAGGAGATCACATCTACTTTTTGACTATTTCTCATTTTAATACTCAATATGTGGCTACCGCAACACCCTAGTTTCAGTAATGACAATTGATATATATACATTCATAGAAGCATGTTGATAATAATGAAAAGTACGAGAAATTTAGCATAATTATTTACAAAGCTTTCCTAGTAAATACATATGAAAGAGAAAAAGTGCAGAATGTAAATCTAGTCCTAATCTAGAATACACCTGCAAAACATATGTTCACACAACTATATGCAATTCCATCTATTCATCCACTTGGACAACATATAAGCACAATGAAGATGACTAATGCATCATGAATGATTAAACAGATGCGTGTAGTTTATCCTCTAGCTGGAATTATTATAAAGCATTTCTAAATGATAAGATAAATAATAAATAATGATGATTGTATCATTGGACCATGATATCGAAGCCTTAGCTTATATAAGGAGCTTTCATATTTATTGAATGCATATTGATGCAAAATGACAATTAATTATGAGCAAAATGAAGCAGAGATTATTCAATCAGTATGTAAATTGCCAGTCTCATCACACAAGTCACAACAATTTCTCAACTACTTGTGGCTATAAAGTAAAATGCAAAATAGTAAAACAAACGTGCAAAAATGATTGTTTGGTCGTCAGATTCGACTGAGCTTGTTTTTGTGTTTTTCAAGCTTTAACTTCATGGGATTTTTAAGCTGTCCTCGTCGAGAAGTTGAAAATGATGTGTAGAATGTAAATTCATATACCTTTGAAGCATGCTTTGACAAAAATGAGGGTGGGGTTGGTGCGAAAGTGGTCTAAAAATCCTATGAAAGATATAGAGAGTGGGCTAAAAGTGTTTGGATTGGGGCTCCTAAGCCTTTAATTTGACAACATTTTAGTGCGTGCGTATTTTTTGGCTCTTTTTAGTGTTTCCTAAGCTCTAGCTTTTGCTCCCTAGGCTCTTGCCTTTTTCTCTCTCAACTCTAGCCTTGCCAAAATGAGAGGTAGAGACCCCTATTTATAGAGAAATGTGCCTAAAAATGTGTGACAAAAGGCAAAAAATGCATGATCATGCCCTTGGGAAGAGTGATCATGCCCTAGGGCGCTTGATCACAGCTCTAGGGCTCGTGATCATGCCCTAGGGCACGTGATCATGCCCTAGGGCACGTGATCACACGTTCTTGCACACATCATACGGCCTTCTCGGGCTCCGCTTACGCTATTTTTAGGGTGTTTTTAGGGTTTTTGGACTTTTCGAACGCGTTTTTGAGGTTTGTTTTATCAAAATCTGCTTCCATTTTCACACGTGAGCAAAATGTATTCGTGCGTGATCACGCGCTGCAAATCCACTCATACACTGCTTCTCGGGGTTACATGCACTATATGGGGTCACATCTGGAAATTTTAGGGGCTTATGGATGTGTTTTCGATGTCCGTTTTATCAAAATTGACTTTTGATTTTCATGAAGTTGAACTCCGGTCTCATGAGTTAAACACCGATCTCATGAGTTACTCATGTTGAGCAAAGTTTGCTTGAAACGAGCAACTTACCACTTTGATTATTCATAGTTCCTGAAATCAGGGTGCAACTTAATGATTCAGAGGTTCATTTTGCTCAATTCAGGCTTTTTGTATTCTCGGTACACTTCAGAGTTGGTATGAATGAATAGACATTTTTCATATCCAGGGAGATATTTTCATCACTTGACCATTTTGGGGACAGTCAAAATTCAATGTATGACAGTTGCTACCCATTTTATAGGAGATAGATGAGCTTTCTAAGTACAGTTAAGGTGTTGCTACTCTTTCTTATCTGTGCTAGGGGTTAGATGCTGCTAGTCAAGGAGCCTCAAGGATATGCGGTTGTTAGATGGTTGTTGATATGATTCATGTCTTTCTACTTGTTGATTCATTGTTCTCTTTTTTTTACTCTTGCTTTGCAGATTTAGGCCTAAAAGTTTGGCATCCTCTTTTGTCCCATTGTGAAGGACTAAATAGAGGCTGGCTTTCCCTGATATAGAATTTGGTTGGATAGGACAAAGTGTTTAATTAAGTCCCCTGTTATAGCTAAGAGGCTTTTAAATAACTTGTCTTTTAATCTGGTATACTTGAATGAATTTCACCTTTCTCTCGCATTTCTCATTGTTTGTGGAATTTAAACACTTGTGCTTGTTACAGATTCAACCTTGTCGATGGGAGATGCATCACAGTTCATGAACCTAACAGACTGACTTGCTCGAGGGTGTTATTGACTGGACTAATTGAACATTCTTGGTACTTGGGAGAGCGTGTCTTCTATTGGTTTAATGGTCCTGAGAGGAGGGGGTTCCTATTTCCCCGCCTAATAGTATATATTAAGGATTTGATCTAACTAGGGATGAGCTCATTCTAGCAGAGGTTGGAGAGCCAGCAGAGTCATATATATAGCCTTCAAGTTTTTCTTATATTGAGCTTTTGATCCCTCAATTAGTGGATGTTGCTGTAAATGACTCTACTCCTCTGGCTCGATGAGGGTTATTATAGTCTTGTTGCACGAGTGCTACCACAGCTCCATCCACCGCTGGTCCTTCTTCTCAACCACTTTCTTAGGCTACTTACTGGTATACATTTTCTTACCTTCTATTTTTTATGTCACTTAGGAGGAAAACTTATTAATAATAAACAAAAAGGAAAACAAGTTTAAAAATCTTATCCATAATTTTTTTATTTGTCGCATGGTCGCCATTTACAGCGTAAAAGGACTTATTCTACATCTCCCATAATTGGAGAGGAGGCTGATACTGAGAGTGGAGTTAGTGCCTCTTACGCTGGCAAGGCTGCTTTTGAGACAATTTTGAGCAAAAGTATCATTGATCCCATTTTTTCTACGCTGCAGGGGGTGACCATCACTAGTGGTTCGATGACTTATCCTTTGCCCACACCGGATTTTCCTCTAGTGACATTCCTTCATCAAAAGACAACTCATATGAGCTTCTTCTTTTTTGTCGGGTTGCTTTTCTTAGCATTTAATCTTGATTTATGATTGATTTGCTCTTTTAGGTTCCTCCACCATGGTAGAGTCACTATATTCTAGTATGGCTAGTGCCCAACGTTATTTCATAGAGTATTATGCCTCGCAGCTTGTACTGCATTTCTCTTTATTTTTTATGTTATTTTCCATAAGAATAAATGCATATATGTATGTATGGATGACACTACTATTTCTATGTTTTATATAGAAAGATTATGTGATAGACTACAAAGAGTGGGAGATAAGGGAGAATGTTTTCAACAAGTGCATTGGCACATTGGAGTAGGAGCTTGCTAAACATTATGGAGGTGGTGATGATGTCTCTAAATTCTATGATGAGGGTGATGATTGAGAGGACACAACGATTACCCCTATACGACGTCTATGACTAATGAGTTTGTTTTAGAGGCTAAGTTTTGGCCTTTTGATCATAGAGGTTGTTTTTGCTATGCTGGTGTATTATTGTACAATTTATCTGATGGATGCCCTAAATTGTTGAACATTTTTTATTGTCCTATATGTTGGATGCTTTGCATGTTGGCTGGTGATCATTATGCTCATGTTCTGTATATTCGACTATTATGATTTGATATGGTATTTGCATTTTTATTTTTTATTTTCCTCTTTTTCCTAGACGATCCCTTTTTTGGAGATTTTTGCATCTAGCTAGGTTCTCTCTTTTCTTTATTTTCTATTTTTTATTTTTCCTTTTTGTTCCTAGGTGATCTCTTTTTTTTTTTGAGATTTTTGTACCTAGCTAGGTTCTCATTGTTTTAGAAGTGCCTCACTTCTACATTGAGGTTTGTTAAAAACTATCTACTTAACATGATTTATGCACTTAAACAGTTAAAACAAAAGACAAATTCTAATTAACATATTTTATGCACTTAAACAGATGACTGTGGTGCACAACTTTTTCACAAATACACTTGGAAAATTCAACAGTTGTGCTCATATTTACTGAAACATTTAAGAAAGGCACAAATGCATTTGTGCAAATTTCAATTAATGGTATCTATGTTCTTAGTTAGCCTTTTTAGGTTTCTAACTATATATTTTTCCTCTCATTTCCCTTTCGGGTTTTTAACCTTGTAGAAGTCCTTAACTTTTGCCTAGGCCACCCTTTCGAGTTTTCAACCTAGCGGGAAGCCCCCTAACCTTTGCCTAAGCTACCTTTTTTATGTTTTCAACTTATCAGGTATTTTAATTTAATTTTCTTAGACATAATATCTTTTCGGGCAATCGGCATTGACTGGTTCTGAGCATTCATTCCCCTCATAATCCCTCAGCTTGACTGCTCCTCTAGATAAGAATATTTTTTCCAGATATAGGCCTTCCTAGTTTGGTTTGAACTTTCCTCTTGATTATAAAACATTCTAGTTGGCTTATTTTTGTTAGTATGTGTGGTATGCCATAGAGGCCAATCACATATTCTAAATTTGTAAATGATCCCAAATGGCAATAAAATAATATTCTATTATTTAAAGTGTTTATTTAATTGAATATTTATCCATTAGCATCTTGTTAAATAAATTTATTATCAAGAGTTGATAATATGAGCTACAAATTTATTTAGTATATAGGCTATAAAATGTTCATAGCTGGTAAATTAATACGTGGGTAATATTAATTAGACTATCACCTCTGTCTATTTTCCTTGATTAGTATGTGATACTAATAATGAGAGGTAGTGAGTCTCATTCTACTTGATATGAGATATCAAAATAAACATTTGGATACTCATATGATGGGTGGATCAAATAGTGACATTAGATTAATGATCACATGGATATTCACTTATAGTCAACGATCTCAATCTAGGTCATAATGGTGCATATAGTCCTTTGACTTGATGTGACATTATCATCCATATTTGAGCGGTTAGGGTTTATTACCACTTACATACTTGTATTATCTATACAAAGGTATATAGCATATGATAGCTTTAGTCAGCTAAATGTAGGGATGAGTGTTTAGCCAATATGGGATTCATTGCCTGGAATGAACCGGGATAAGATCCCGTGCTACCGAAGTTTTTTCCATGATGATTAAGTTCCTAGCCAGGACAAACATGACACAATTTGAAAGAGTTTCAGTGCTAGAAAAGTGTTTCTAGTAATAGTAATGTTATATCAAGAATTAAAAATTGAGATTAGGTCATATGATACAACTATTAGAGTTTGACTAAACCATGACTCTAGGCTATATTAGGATCTTTTAATGAAGGAATTTTAGTGCACGGTAATTATAACCAAGGGGCTTTTGTGAATCAATATATACATTCATTTCTATTTGGGTAATTGTGACATCGATGCTAGGGGGTCACTCACAACTTATGAGAACTAAATGTGTATAATTTTGATTTTCACATTTAGATTTGAAGGGAGTTTCAAATAATATCAAGTGTTAATATTATTTTTTCATTGCTAATTAGACATGAACCTAGTGAGTCACACCTAAAAGAGTTTTACTAAATCACCATCAATATTAATCTAATTATTGGTTAAAATGTTTCAATTAATTAAGATTGATAGAATTTAATTTATGCTTTAAGTAATGATTCTAGCATATCATAAAATCTAATTAAAGTAATGGTTTAATTATTAATTTACACTTAATTAATATGAGATATTAATTAAAGTATTAAACTAATAATATATATGTTGTTTCTATTTGAACTTGGATTAACGGCCCAAGTAGTTGGGGCCTAGGCCCAAAAGAATTTTGGACAAAAGATTGATCTAAAATAAAGAAAAAGCCCATGAAAATAATCTAGGCCCATTTGTTTGATAGATTAGGCTTGGGCCAAGTGTTGGCCCAATTACTAACCTAAGTCCATAAAAATGATGTAGACTAATTTGGCATATTGTACATATTAAATCTATGATGTGTAAACATTTGACTTTGTTAAATAAAGATTAGGTTATATAACTGATTCTATCATTTTTATCACCCAATTCTCTATTTTGACACTCTTGTAACTTATTTTTTTGTTGAAAGCTCTAGCTAATTGGGCTTAGTACAATAGGTTTAACATCTTCAGAATCGTATTAGGTAAAAGCTTAATTTATCTATTTGAAAGTGTGACAAAAAACTGCATGAGACAATGAAAAAAAAGGCTCCTTAAAAAAAGATGCAAAGGTTAGAGTGGTGGTAATGATGGTGATAATGGCATAGGCGGAGAGAGGGGAAACTTATGGGCTAGAGAAAGGTTGTGGCAGAGGAGAGAAGAAAAAAGAAGCAACCATAAATGATGGGAAAAAAATAGAGTCATAGTTTTTTTTGTGGTTTTGGTATTAATTAATACCTCTCTATGGTCGTTCTCATCATGAGGACTAGATATAATTGGAATAATCCATCCCACAACCTCAAATGGACACATATTCATTCTTGTAGCAGTCGACAACTTCACATTCAAAACTTGAGGTATTAAAATCATATGCAAAACGAAGTTAAAATCATATGCAAAACTGGAGGTAAAAAAAGGGAATTCCTCATCACACAGTCTCAGATAATGGTGCATAGTTCCAAGGGGAAGTGAGAGAATTATTGAGGAGATATGATATGGAATACCATAAGTCATCACCATACAAACTATAAGTTAATGGGGTTGTTGAAGCTACTAGCAAAAGCATCAAGAAGATCTTAGTGAAAATGACTCAAACCCACCAAGATTGGGCAGATAGACTATCATATGCTTTATAGGGATACCGAACAACTGTTAGAACTTCAACGGGTGTCACTCCTTTCTCACTAGTGCATAGTTCTAAAGCAGTCATTCCAGTAGAAATAGAAATGAAAACACTCCATGAAGCAATTAAATCAGAATTATCCAAAGTACGATGGGCTCAGCAGAGGCATAATAGTCTCACTATTCTTGATAGTCAAAGACTCAAAGCACTGTGTCACATATAGCAGGGAAGTGGGGGAAGATAAACTAAGATTTTATTGGGAATATTCAGCTACTGCTTTGTTATCCTTTGCTTAGTTCAAAATTATCTACTTGCCATGAGAGGAGAATCAAATGGCAGATGTCCTAGCCACTCTAGCTTCGACATGGGGAGGAGGAAAACAGGCAGAGGTCAAACCTCTTATTCTTGTAAAGTCCCGAATCCCTTGTTATGAAGAGATAAGAGTGATGCCAATCAATCTCGTAGAGAAACCGTGGTTCTATAATTCACAATAGTATTTAGAAATGGGGCAGTTTCCCGATGATGCTGATAAAAAGAGAGAATGTCTCTCAGGATGTTGTCTCATCAATTTATCAGCCATAATGGAATGTTGTATAAGAGAGTGCTGACTGGAGTGCCTTTGAGATGCATGGATAAAGATAAAGCCTAGAAACTTATGGAAGCAGTTCATGAATGAGTGTGTGATCCGCATATGAATGGAACAATGTTGGCTAAGAAAATAGCGCGTCAAGGCTACTTTTAGCTTACAATGGAGACAAACTGCATGAAATTTGTAAACAAATGTCATAATTGCCAAGCATAAGGTGATGTTACCCATTTACCCTCCATGGAACTTCAGGGAATTACCTCTCCTTGGCTGTTTACAGTATGGGGAATCGACATCATAGGGGAGATAAGGCTGAAAGCATCGAACAGTCATTGGTACAACATGGTGGTTATTAAATACTTCTCTAAGTGGGTTGAGGCATAATCATTTACCACTGTTGGATCAAAACAAATGGCAAGGTTCATTGAAAAGAATATAATCTGTAGATATGGATTGCCTCATCGTGTTGTTACTGACAATGGTGTTCAATTTCGAGCAAAAATGACTACTTTGCTAATAGAATCCACGATTGAGTATCACATATCATGTTCGTCTAGACTGCAAGTGAATGGTGCAGTAAAAGCCACAAATAAGAATGTGAAGAAGATCTTGTCCAAGATGATGGAAAACTACTGAGATTGGTCAGATTATCTATAATTCGCATTATGGGGATACAGGACTACTGTTATAACATCAACCGATGTAACTCCCTATTCTTTAGTATATGGGTGTGAGGTCGTCTTACCAATGGAGGTGAAAATCCAGTCCATGCGGGTTCTTTTGGAATCCAAAATTCCTGAATACTAGTGGGTAGAGAGCCGATTGGCATAGCTAATGCTCTTAGACAATAGAAAAGTAAAAGCCATGTATCACTCTCAGTTGTATCAGAAGAGGATAGCTCAAGCTTACAATAAAAAGCTTAAGCCGAGCAAGATCAAAGAGGGCGATTTGGTGTTAAAACTGACTAGGTCAATCATGACTGATCCATGAGGAAAGTTTAAGCCAACTTGGGAAGGTCCACACTTGGTAAAGAAGTTATTTTCCAAGGGCATTGCTATCCTATCTGATTTGGAAGGAAATGAATTCAAAGAGCCCAACCTCGACAAACTGAAGAAATATTTTCTATAAAGTCTCGCTAAGGAGAAAACCTTAAAAGAGGCTGCCTAGGCAAAAGTTAGAGATAGAAAAAATTAGAAATTAAAAAGTTCTGCTAGATTGAAAACCTCAAAAGAGGCGGTCCATGCAAAAGTTAAAGACATGCAAAAGGAGAGAGAGAGAGAAAAATAGTCGGTTGGAAAACTTGCAAGGGCAAGCCAATTGACGACAAAAGATGTATTAGAAGCAAAAATGTATAAGCACTTCATGCTTAATTTAAATGGAATGGATTTCCTTTGTTACTGTCAAACATTGCATAAAAGTGTCCATTACAAATTGTTTAACTAAAAAGGAAATTTCATCCAACAAACAGCAAATAAAGATTAAGTTACATAAACTAATTTTGCCTTCTTTTCTTCTACTGAACACTGGATGTTTGCAACTCTCTAGTTCTTTTATTTTTTATAAATTCATCTTATTATGTATATTGCAACTGAATCCACTCCTTGTACTGATCATCGGTGGATTAATCTCCATTGTAGTTGATGCACCTTAGAATAGTTCTGTGAGGCCAAGTTTCTACTAGGTTGTCTAAAAAGTTTTGAGAAAGGAGCCCGGTCTCAAACTCATGGATTGGCCCTACAATTAGCTGTTTTATCCATACTTCCTACAAAGCTGAGCGGGATTCTAGAAAGTGGCAAAATGTAAGCCAACCACATGAACACAGTGAGTGTAGGAATGAATGGTTACGTGCTATAATCTCCACTAAGGATAAATCCATCAGATAAGGAAATATAGCCAACCAACTCCAGACATCTTTCGGAATGGGATAAGGCCTTTGGGTACGACAATGCTTAGCCTTATAATGCGCAATGTCTTTGGGAGGCTCAAGCAACCTCAGTTTTTCATGAAACCATGCATGTACATATTATTACTGAACAAAAATGTCAAAAAATCATAAAATAAAAAGAAGAACGAAGAAAACTAACCTCCAGTAGTAGTGGACTTCCGAAAAATTGTCCAACCCGATAATGTTCTCTGCTAAGATAATGGGAATAGGGTTGAAAGTTGCTTCCACTTAGTCCAAAATGTGGAGAATCTTTGATTCACGGTTGCCAGAAGGAGAAATGAGTAGGAATTGAGCATAAAGACATAGATCCATCATCCAAGGCCAATACATCTCCTTATTATCCACGACTACTACAACCTCAAGGAGAGAGTTAATTAGAATCTTAATGCCAAAAATGTGACGAAGAGAAAATTGGGGAGAAACATTGAACATTCTAGCCATCTGATATTGCATTGAGTGAAAATCTAAGGTTTGAACCAAAAGAACTGCAATCTGACAAGTAAAATCCAATTGAGAGCCTAAGATAGTTCGAATTCCTCCGGCAGGGGGCACAACTCTACCGTGTTGAATCTGAAGACATGTTTTTAGGGATCCCAAAATTGAGCAAGAACATGGATGAATGGGAAATTGATCTTCCTCGCATGTAAGGATTGAAAAGGGGATAAATGAAATGGCTCTAATTTAGCCCAAGATTCGCCATCCAAAATTTTCAGGATTGACTGTAGTTATTTCAAGCTTCTTTCAGTCATGTTAGGAGTTTAGAATGTGTTTCAGAGAGTGAAAATTAAGAAAATGGTGGAAACATAAATTTGGGGTTTTTTAAAGAAGTTAGGGATTTTAAATGAGCTGCAGAACAGTCGATGAGGTGATCGCTTTGTCGATGAGGTGATCGCTTTGTCGAAGAGGCAACACCTTATAGATAAGGGGTGATCACCTCTTAAGCGAGAAGTAAAGAGGCGATGCCTCATTAAAAAGGCAATCACCTCCCTGCCAGAGAAGGAATGTAGTTTTTTTTATAAAATTGCATGGTTTCAGTTGTAAATACGAAATTCAACTATATAAGAAAGCAGTTATAGCAAATTAAGAACATTCGATTGCTTCTGAAATTGAAATTAGTTGAAATAGAAATTAATCTTAAAGTCTCCCATCTGAACAAAATGTGAAAAGTTCCTGAACTTCAAAATTAATAGTATATTATTCTCAAAATCAGAGAGAGCTCCTAATCTAATGAGCATCTGAATCTATGCTCTCAAAATCCTTGCCCTCCTCGGCATCACCCCCATCCCCGGCATTATCGTCCTTATCCTCATTGATCTGAAGCACCTTAATCTGGCACTCAAGGGTAGTGATCCTCACCTAGCTTGACTCATTGCGATCCTGTTCAAGTGAATACGAAGTAAGTAAATCATGCGAGCATGCATACATATAAGCATAGAAAGAATACTTACCCTCCACTGTTGGGTGATATCCAACATATAATCCCTCTAGGCTTCAATCAGCCTATACATGTACTGACCTTGCTCCAAAGGAATCTACATTATTAATAAAATGATTAATGCTACCAAACATGTCAAGGATGATTCAGAAAATAGGTTAAAGATGAACTCATGTGAGTTGTCCCCTCAAGGATGTATGTTGGCTCAAGACTCTTGTCTAAGGTTAAAAATTATCGGGATAACTGGCCAGGAGGAACCTAACAATGAGCCAGAGGATCAAGAACATGAACAAAGCTACTGGCAACTATTCTTGATGTAGAACTGGAAGGATTGGTGGGAGTTCTAATCAGCTGCACTCCGATTGATGTACCCTCTCCACCCTGATCAATGTGAGGTCTTTAGGGAGGTCTCTCTCGTGCATGGGGTCTAGCCCAAGGTGTAGGTCCAAAAGCCACAACCTAAAAATGAGAAATCATATTATAACATGACAACTTAAGAAATGTGAGCTTAGAATCAAACATATACTTGAGAGGTGGAACCAACAGTCAAAGGCACTCGCTAAAGGAGGTGAGTTTGAATGAAGTCCGTGTACTAGATCTTCACCCACACGGTATGATCTGTGGCTGGCTCTCCAGCAAAAGTTCGATCAAGCTCTTCACCCTCTAGCTTGTGCATCCAGAAGATGTACCTTGGAGGGGACTTGGGGACACGTATCGCTCGGTGACCCTTACTCTAGTTATAGACCCTCTCACCGAGATACCACATTCGACAATTGGGACCTTGGAGTAGGACTCTCTGTAAAGAGAGTGGCCTAGAGTGGACCATCTCAAGGTTCCACCTATTCTCTTGCCCTCATGGATCACTCCATATCTGCGAAAAAATGCAACAGGTAAGTAAACATAATCAATAAAATGCAAAAAAGGACTTTAGGTTTTGTAGGTACCGCCTCCGGAGTCAAGGAGTTCAATCACTCCAAGTGGATGTGCACATGTGCCAGATGCCTCTTCCAAGTATGGCTGGCACCCCACCTCCCTATAGCCGGAAAATGATCTTCTACACGAGATATCTCAGCGATCAGCTCTAACTCCAATCCTTAGACTTGTAAAGAAAAGTTATCAGCATATGACAATGAAACTTTTAAAATAAATCAGGAGAGGAGGGAAAGTACCAGAGCAGCATGCCATAGGCCACAAAACCTATTCACTCCATGCACCACCTTATCCATGCTACGATATAGGTATACCAGAGCGCAGCTGTCCCAATTATAGGAAGGCACCAGATCCAAATCCCGGAGCGGCATCAAGAACATCAGATCAATAGAACTGGTAGTGTCAACAAAAAAGTGGAACCAAGTAGGTAAACTAGGAAGGCCCACACCACCTAATCAATCTCTTGAGGAGTGGTAATCGCCACAACTCTCTCGCAGGTGTAGAAGCTTAGAATCAAATCAAGCTTAATGGTATGAGTCCCCTTCATGTCTGGGATCATACCAAGTAGGCGCTCGACATAAGCAACTGTGTCTGGAGTCATTTTTTGCAAGTTTGCATCAAATGGAACAGAGTCTCTAGCACATGAGATCCCGATAATGGCGGTGAATGCAACGGGATCCAGCGTAAGCTCTATAAAAGAAAGATGAAATATGTGGGTAGTGTCGAACCACCTCTCCATCAATGCATAAAAAGGCTAGTAATTCATCTTCTCCTGCTCCTTTGAGGGAGAAATAATGAAGTTTTCGAAGTCGGTGTCTTAGATCCAGTCCTTCTGATCGTCCGTGAGCTCGTTGTAGAAAACTCGAGCCCTATGAAAGTTCCCAGCACCCTTAAATGTATGGGCATTATGTTGTAAAAAGAAATCAGGGAGTTAAATTAAATATAATGCTATTTAAATGTTTTTGGCATTTAAATTAAAGAAAAGAAGAAAAAAAGAAAAAAATAGAAGAAGAGAAGAATTCTTATCAATAGGCAACGCCTCTGTGAAGAAGAGGCAACGCCCCTCTTATACACTTAATGTTCTAGTAATGGTTCAAGAGGCAAATGCCTTTATGAGAAGAGGCGATGCCTCCCTTTGCTGTTGAAGAGGCGATTGCCTCTTCACGAAGAAGCAATTGCTTCATCGAAGAGAGGAGGCGATCGCCTCCTCGAGGAGGTGATGCACCTGTAAGTCGAAGAACATCATGCTATTCACAATTCTTTCACCCAAATTCATAATTTTCATTCAAATTAATTCTATTTTTAGCCCTAATTGATAAAGAAACATTCATCCATCGAGTACTAACCTCTCTAGATGTCATGGAACAAATATGGCTCCTCAAATTCGCGAGTAGGGGGATTATATCTCCTCTTGTAAATCCAAGATTGTGTGGAGACTGAATGGTGGGTGATACGGGATCCCAGTCGGGAAAATTTAGCATTCTTCTGATGTCCATTTTTGAAAAAAAGAAAACACAAGAAATAGAGAAAAGAGAAAGGAAGAAAGGAAAAAAGAAAGGAAGAGAAAGGGAGAAAGAGAAGAAAAGAGGAAAATTGTCCTTTTATATAAATAAAAAAGAAGAAAGAAAAAATTTTAAGGATGATGAAAGTGAACGGTTTTATTTCTTGGGTGTACCCTCGAAATGGATATTGTTATGTTAGAGATTTTCTAATCAAAACATTAATCAATAGTGTCTAGTCGGGCAATGAATCCCCGAAGTGCATCTTTTTCACCAAGTGACTGGTCGAGTAATGAATCCCCGAAGTTCACATTTTTAAGAAGTGTTTGGTCGGGCAATGAATCCCCGAAGTGCATCTTCTTCACCAAGTGACTGGTCAGGCAATGAATCCCCGAAGTTCACATTTTAAGAAGTTTTTGGTCGGGTAATGAATCCATAAAGTGCATCTTCTTCATCAAGTGACTGGTCACGCAATGACTCCCCAAAGTTCGCGTTACAAGGAGTGTCTGGTCGGGTTATATCCCCGAAGTGCATCTTTTTTTACTTAGTAATCTTGTGTCAGTAAGGCTTGAGGTTCACGTTCAAACTATAATGAGTAACTGATCAGGCCAGGAAAACCCGAGGAACGCGGTTACATTTTATTTTTTTAATCTCTTTAAATTTGTTTTATCTAAAGTTAAGTTAAGTGAATTATAATTTCTTATTTTTTTATATTTAATTTTTAAGTAAAAAATAAACTTTATTAAAATGTCATAATTTTTATTTCAATTTTAATGTAACTGGATTGAAATAATTTATTTTTAATTTATTACTAAAAAATGAATTGAATAAAACCAGGGCTGGAATCGAAATCGGTCGGCCCTAAATCGACTCTAAACAGGCCTTAGACCCAGTTCACGAACCAGAACCGGCGGTTCCAAAACCGTGATCAAACTTAATTATATATATACATATACATATATTACAACAACAACAATAATTAACCCTGAGATTGATGAACAAATATTGGAGTTGGCAAAATCGGTGAAGATAAAGAAGCAGATGATGAAGGTGTAGAAGATGAGAAAGATGGCCTACAAGCAATATTAGCTTGTGCAAGTTCCTAATGACTTTTAAATATATTTTCTTGAGCCACTAATTGGTTGTACAGTTCATTGAAAGAGTGTGATTCATGCCTCATATTTAGAGTTATTATGGTACCTTCAAATTATAGTCAAACATTTCTAAATATTATTGTATTCAATTTTAAAGGAGAAAGAGGCCTACCTATAGCTGCAAGCTCATCATTAAGAGATTTGGCTTTTATAAGGTGTTGAGTTATGGGAAGATCATTTTATTTAAATTCTTACAATTCAATATGCAATTGAAGCTGTCAATTTTGAGATACAACTCCAAATGTGGTAGCGAGAGTTTGCCAAGCAAGAAGAAGTAACATTAGTAACATAAGGAAAAAGTTCCTTTGAGATAGAAGATAGAATACATGACAAAACATGATAATAATTTTTAGAATTCAACTTGATTGAGAAGTTCAGTTGAGCATATGTGGATAAATGAGTGATGGATGAAGAAGCAAGAATCAAGGGTAGTAGTGTTAGAAGAGATAGTACTCTAATACCATGTAAAAGCTCAGTATAGGAAGAGGTGTTTCATCGTACGTTGATCATATCTAAGTACAAAATTATATATGGTACAAATACGATAGAGTTCTATTAAGACTATACAAGCTATTTGAATTAAAAGATAATGATAATATAGTTGGTCAACTACTTTAACTTGACAAGGTTGTTACCAATTGTATCTTCCTTTGTGTGTTTGTTGTTTTTGTGCAATTGCTCTAAAGATTGTTTCCTAGATCATGGAATTCTCTCCTAATAAGTTAACTAGTTATCAAGAATCTGTCTCTTTGCCATCATAATTGGAGTTCTCACAAGTTCATGGCCAATGCTTTTTGGGTTGTGGTATGGTTTCATATCTTTGTTCTTCAAATAATAATCTTTGTGTACTTAGAGGAGAAGATGATGTTAGATCTAGAAATTTGTTGGTTCGATCTACTTGGATGCCAAAAAGTTCCTTCAATAATCTTTGTTATTGTCTTTATTAAGGTGAGCAAAATCAAAACAACCAGCTTTTATAGAATATGAAAGTCTTAATTTGATATTTATAAATATCAAGCTTCATGCTCACTTATAATCTTACGAAGTGTTGAGGTGGATATATAAATTCTACATTTTCTCTAACATAAATTTTAGGCAATTCCCTTTAATGGTTATTATACTAATACTTTCTTCTATCTTTCAAGTGATAGGTGATAACTCCAAAATTAACTCAGCTGTAGAATCTGCTTATACGAGAAGAACTAAGGGGAACTTATGGGCTATTCTGTATATATAATAGATAAGGAATGTAAATAATATTTAGAATGAATATTGAATAGTATAGAATGAACTAAATGAATATATATCAAAGATATAACATGTATATATGGGCATATATAACTCAAATCTGATTGGATTTAGATTCTTTAGTCTTGTAAAGCATTCATTATTCTTCTTGAACCATATGCCTTTTCCTTTATGGAGTAGTCTTCCTTATTAAAAATAAAGTTGTTTACATTTGATGACAGGGGTCATCAATGGGTATAGAAATTTATATTCGAAATAGTTTTTTATTTGTTTCAAGTTGTGAGCTAAGTTTTATGTAACTTAGTTACAAATTGTGCTTCCATTCTAATAATGATGTGCTATATTCTTAAGTGAAAGTTTATTTATGCTCGGTCAAAAAGAAAGAGTGGAATTTAAATTTTGATTAGCATAATATTGATGTTTTTCCACACGTGATAAAAAAATAGCAAACATGTTTCTTCAACTAAGGGTGGCCACGATTCATGAACCAGTGGTTTTGGTTCATGACCCGCCAGTTCATGGTTCTATTTTAGGTGGAACCAAATCAAAACTGACATCTATTTTGATTCAAGGCCGGTTCCAGTTCGGTGCAGATTTGGCTTGTTTGGCTCATTCGGTTCAACAAGTTATTTTTTTCAAAAAAACATTTCTTAGTTAAACCAAAACTGTCCGGTTTGAAACTAGAACTACTATTCCCTAAACCAGCCCTTTCCCCTGTTCCGGATAGTTCGAGCCAATTTTAAATTTAACTAGTTTCAATTTTGATTTTAACTGGACCGATTCTAAGTCGGTTCCGAATCTGAATTGGCCCATGGCTAACCCTATCTTCAACCATTTATTCAATAGTTTGTAAGACAAAATAATCTTCTTTTTCTTATGCAATTGAAATTTTGAATTTTTCAAATTTAAATAGCCATTAAATTACTAAACTAATAGCGTGATAGTTTAATTATCTAAGTTGTTTTAAACATCTTTAATTCATTTTTTAAAATTTTTTTTACAGAAAAATAAACATGCCGGTGCACTAAAAATACTTTTATTAGTACATTAAATGTCAAAAAGTCAAACAAGTTCTAAACTTAGACTAGTTCTAAATGAGAAGA
>CATIWM010034793.1:0-19878 GCA_949671775.1 Mallotus repandus | reverse complement strand
ACATTCATTTTTGAAAACATAACTTCCAAATATCAATTACTTAACTAAATATATAATAAAAAAAGATAAAATAATAAAATAATGTTAATAAATAATTTAGGTGGAAATTAGTGGTAGAACCCTAAATCACAATCTAAAAGTCATTCGGCTCTCTTATTTATCCAATGACTGTCAGTTTTCGAGAGCTAAGCTTCCACCGATCTATCAGTTGTAGGTCTCTTAATCCAATATTTACTGGCAGTTCCCGAGAGCTAAGCATCAACAGAGTCACCGGTCCTAGTAAATGTTCAATCAACTTACGCCCGAAAGCTCTGCATCAACCGAGCTTTTAAATACCATTCGCCCGAGAGCTAAGCATCAACCGAGCTTCACAAATAAATTTCTCAATAAAGGCCCGACTCAAAATCATTATTTATGTGCACACGGTCCTGATGACACTCATCAGGTAGCCCATTCTACTAGTCTTTTTTTAAAATAATATTTTCTTTTATATAAAATGCACAAAAAATACTATAATTGGAAATGAAAGTACTTTTAATTTCTCACCATATCCTTATAATAAAAATCATAATAACAAATAACCGAATTAAAGTATCAATAATTATCATAATAAAATAATGATGGCAAAATAACATTAAATATAATCTAAACATAATCAATATATTAAAATATCAAAATCAACATTTTCAATATTCAAATATTGAAAATATAAGTTCTTAAATTGAATTCTCTTCTTAAATATAATAATTCAACAATATAAATATTTGAATATTAAAATATAAATTCTTTAATTAAATTTTTCTTTTTAAATATATTCAATCAATTTATACTTTATGTGTAATCCAACACACATTTCAAATATTAACTTACAAGTGGAGCGAGTAGGTTAATATGTCCTTATCCGCCCATTTATCAATATCTCCGCTCCGATATACTCTATAATAAACAATATACATATAATGAATAATTATTAAATAAATTCCTAATATCTCCCAAAAATTCTAAAAATTTATAAAAAATGATGGAATTAAGGAAATTGACTTAGGAACACCCTAAATGATTAATTGGAGACTTAAGAATTATCTCCAACTATTTAACTAATTTAAATGGAAATTAACTAATTTTCACCGCAAACTTTCTGAGATTTATTTCTCAAAATCCGTAAAGAATTTCTCAAAATCACAATTATTTTCGGGTCGGTAATATTTACCCATCGGGATTCGGGTGGGACCCACTCAAATCTCACCGGAAAACTCAACACCCAGACAAACAAAATATACTAAAATGTTTAAAATAATTAGAAGAATACATCTAAATCCTCAAATCAACCAAAATAGGCACTGAATTACAAAAATGGAAAATAAACTGAAATTACCTAAAAATATTCGCCAAATATTCTATGGGTGTAGATCTGATACGTGGTCAGTACCAATGGACTTCTGACGATGTGGGGAACACAATGGGACCAACCGTTACGTCTAAAGTGCGCTAGAACAGTGCAAAATGGAGGTAGAAGGCCGACTAGAAAATACCAATTCTGCACTATTCATAGTCACTTCTTGCAAAACTAATACTACCAGAATGAAGAGGATGATGAGGTGAGTCTACGGTTCAAATTTGAGGTTGATTAGAGTTCGTTTGGATAGTTAACGGAGGAGAAGAAAAATACAAGAATCAAAATTGTAATTTTACAAAGAAACCAGACTCCCTCTACTGCAGCCCGCTCCTCTTCCATAGAAACACACACATTTTTGTCATTTTCTTTCTATTTTTTAATAATAATAATAATAATGAAATTAATAATAACAACAAGGTAATAATAATAATAACCACCAAAAATTTGGGTTATTACATAGACCTTTTCAAATCAGAAGTTATTTTAAATAAAATCAGTTATCAGCTGTTGATTTTGAAGTTTTACCAAACACTCAAATTGTAGTTGATTGAGGAAAAATCTCAATTAGTTACCTCAATAAGTTAAACCAAACACCCCCTAAGTGTTTGGTAAAATTAGAGCAGCGGTTGCTGATAGTATATCTAATTACATATATAGACATTATATATATAATATATGATATAAATATTAATAATAATATGTATGGTAAAAAATCATTTAATGCTTATAATAAAAAAAATATTATAGATAGTTTTGTTTATATAATTTCAAAAAATGAATATATCTACTTTTATTAGACAATTTATTTTACATAAAATACTAATATTATTACTATTATTAATATTAGAATAATGAGTTAGTAAAATTTTTTTTAACAAAATTATTAATATTTTATTTATGTGGTTAATATTTTTAATAATTATAATATTAATATTTTATTTTTAATAATTATCCAATTAATAATTTATTAAGTAATGATAATTAGTTAAAGTTAAAAAGGTAAGGATTAGATAGTAAATATAATTTTTAAATAAAGAGTTGTTAGTGAAAAACTTCAAATTGAAGCTTATATGAACTTGTACTGTTTAGATATCTAACAGTTACCAACTCAGTTTTTTTAAAATTAATTAAATGAGTTTTTCTAACTATTCGGAACTGAACAGCTAACAACTGCGTTCTAATAGCTAAAACAAACACTCATAAATTAAAAAATATATATATAAATGATGAAGGATGATGGTAGGATTGGGTTAATTAAAGGCACTTTAAGAAGATGATGAAAAGGAAAATAAAAATATATAAAAAATTCTCTCAGAAAAGAGAGATACAAATTTCTCACCATATTTGTCTTTTTTTTTTAATTCAAAATTTTATATTTTGAACTTTTAGTTGGAGAGCTTGGGTGTATGAAGATTGTGATTTAATTGATAATATATTGTGGGGTTATTTTATACTGTCATGGTGACATGCTGTCATCATTTATTTTTATCTACAATAGTAGGTTGAATCGGTAATTATGTGAGAAAAAAATTTAATTTTTTAATTTAATTTATCTGATAAAGGTAATAATTTTAACTTTTTACTTATGTAAAAAATATTCACTATAAAAATTAAACATTTATGTAATAGAAGAGGTAAAAATTTTTATTTTAGTAATATATGTCATATATACTATTTTTTTTGAAGCAAAAAAATATATATATATATAACATATATTAGTAAAATAATACATATAAATATATAAAAGCTAAATTTTTTAAAATTTTTATTTTTAATTATGTGGTATATACCATTTATATACATATAAAAATATAAAGCTGATTTTTTTGTTACTTAATTTTTCCCATATAATGTTTTTAATTTTAAAATTTTATATTTCATGTTATAAGTTACATATATATTTTTTATTTTTATATTATTGCCATATGATATGATATTATATTGATGAAGCATTAGCATATATATTTTTATGAAAATTTTTTACATGAGTTTATCATGTAAAATTATAAATTTTCATCATATATATGACATGTAATATATTAAATTATAATATTTAATTCAAATTAGAAATAACTAGAATTAACTTTCATTAAACACCACATAAACTAACTATTAATTTTGATATATATAAATGGTCATTTGACTTCATGATTCTACATTAATAGTAAATAAATAAATATTATACAATTGGTATTCCTAAAGATGGGATCATCACATATTTAAATCCAGTATCATTTTAATTTTTTTTTTACTTGTTGGGGAATATATATTCAATAATTCTGAATGGAGGTATCTTGTAAATGTGAGCATCATCAACCCTACTGCTTAGCTTCTTGAATAAATCATACAAAACATTTATTTCAATTATAGTAATTAGCTTAATTAATAATAAAGCATATTTAGGCACATAATTTATAGACATTACTGTTAAATACATTATTACAATTAAATTTCTACAAGCTACAGTAATTATTATATATACAATAAATTTAACATGATTCTTAAAATGTAATTTATATATTTAACATGAATAAATGATTTTATTATTCTCTTTCATATATTTTATATATTGAATATTTATCAAGAATTACCTCCTTCCTAATTTCTTTTATTTTATGATAAATAATTTTAATGGTAAAAGTTATTTAAAATGATGTGCCAATTTCACTAGTCTAATTGAATATTTTTTTCTCAATTATTTATAAATTAAAATTAAAATTTTGTAATATCTATTCAATATTTTTTTCCTTAACATATGGTTGTCATCATGATGTCTATTTATCATAAAATTATTTTCAGTGATAAAATTATTAAAACCTTATGAACAAATTAATTAGTTTATTAATATTCATGTGATTATTACACTAAATATATATACAATCTTCCCAAATTGATTTATATATATATAATATATGTTGAATATCTTATATGCATTATTGAGTATTAATTTGTTTTGAAATCATAGGCATTTTATTAGCTACATATTCCAATTATTTAGTTAATTAGAGGAAAACTGTGCAAATAATTACCATAATAAAAATGTATTAACGATTCTCCTCATGAATAAAAGCATACAAAGTTTGTCATAAGCTTGCAAATTAACATTATAATCCAAGAATTATGTGATCCTAGATAATATATATATATATATTAATTATGTGATTCCAGATAACAAAAAAAATTTACTACTTTCATATATAATTTTTCAATTTTGCAATAGGCAAAATTAAAAGGGTATGATATCGTTGTCTTCAAAACAGGAAACAAAGAAAATTTCACAATGGTAAATAAAAATTTAAACTTTGAAGCATGATCGAAGTGCAAATATATAACATCAATTTGCGCAATGACCTTAATTGATTTGTACATATCTTCTAAGTCAACCAAAATACGACGTAAACTATATTTTTGATATTTAACTATATTTTTTAGATTAAAATAATATATTATTTTAATATAAAAATATAATTGATAGAATATATAATAATAATAATAATAATAATAATATAAACATTCCATTTTAAAAAGTTATATCTATTATTATCTTATGTAAATATTTAAACTTTTCCAACAGACAGTGGATCATATAATGAAGGATTGGAATTTAATTGTTAGAATTGTGTGATATATGGTGTTATGATGACCCTATATAAAGTCCCTATATTGTGGTGGATATTATTTAGTTATGTAAATATCTCATGATTTCAATTAATTGTTAAATCTTTTGAATTTTCAATTCAAAATGAAGGTACGTATTATCAAAAAATTTGAAATAACAAAATAAATATAATGAAAAAGAGAAAACAAGACAATAAATATGAATTTAATTATTCACTCCTTCACCATCAACAAAACAAAAATATAGATCTATTAGGGGGCAAAAAGAAATTCTAGCTTACAAATTAACTTTGCTTCTGCAAATGCAAAGATTAAAAAATTATAACATTGGTAGAAAATTGAAAATTCCATAACTAAAATTCATATTTATCAATTTAAATTATTATCAAATAAATATATACTATATTATTAAATGTTAAAAGATATATAATTTCATGGTAAAATTAGGTTATTTTATGATAAAATTATATAATATTGGCGTTGGCAAACAAAAAATAAATGCCATTAGCATCTTTATAGAAATCTAACACTTAGTTGTCCTTAAGTTATTGGTTAAATATCATCACCGTCCTAAAATTTTAATTTATCATCTAAAACTCTTAAACTTTTAATTTAATTTTCATTAAAATTTTAATTGCATTTAATATGTTTAAAAAAAGCAAAATGTCCTTTTTAAAATAAAAAATCATTAAGCTTTCCTCATTTTAAAATAATAAGTTACAATTCTCAAAAATATTTATCTAATTATTAAAAAATAAATATATAAATGTATGCAGCTAATCAATATTATTAGTTAATAAGAAAAAAATAGTCTTTCAAAAAAAGAAAAAAATAGAACTTTTCAGAAAAAAGAAAGAAAGATAAAATGTGACAAATGTCACTGAAACAACAAAGGATGTATAGCTGATGAGCCGTCCGGGAGTTGAGTCACTCTTGGGTGGCTCTGCTCCTAGATTGGTCCTAATAGAGATTGATCTTTCGAAATTTTATATTAAAAACTTATGGTGGAATGTGTTTATATAAATATATTTATGAGTTTCATTCGATCAGTAATTATCTGTATGATAATGCATTAATAGAGAATCGTTAGAACTAGAAAACAAAGTTTGTATGCACAAGGGACAAACAGAAAAGGATAAGTGTATGTTACAAAAATGCCCTTGACATTGAAAACGTACAAGTACAAAAAAAGGAAATAATCAATATTTTGCCTCTTTACTTTTATTGTTTTCTCAATTTACTCTCTTCATTTTTACTTTTATATATTGAGTCCTTGCACTTCTATTTTTATTCATATTAAATCCTTATATTTTTATTAACCCCTTTAATAAATATAATTTTGAAAAAATTCATCAACTATGTTATAATTTAACTATTTATATTTTATTTTCAATATAAATATTATAAAAATACTATTAAATGTCAAATACTCTTACGAAAATTAAATGTAAATTATATACTTGTAATTTATTGGTTAACAAAAATTGTATCTAATATTATAAAAATAAAAACTTAAGCTAAATTCTACTAAATTTTATTTTAGTAGAATAAATTAAAATATTTTAAATTATTTATTGGGTAAATTATATCTGTTTTGGCCTATTACACTATTTCATTCCGGACATTTGAAAAAATATTTATTCATTCTTATATTTTATTCCGTTAACACTCATTAGTCCTTCTGTCGGAGATGAAGTAGTACGAAGATGAATAAATACGAGGATGAATAAATATTTTTCAAATGTCAGGGATAAAGTAGTGTCATGTGACAAAATACAAGAGAAAAATTAAAATTTACCCTTATTTATTTATAATAAAATAAAATTTAGTAGAATTTTGCTTAAGATTTTATTTTTATAATATTAGATAAAATTTTTGTTAACCGATAAATCACAATTATACAATTTAAATTTAATTTTCATAAAATTATTTGAAATTTAATAATATTTTTATAATTTTTATATTAAAAATAAACTATAAGTAATTAAATTATAAAATAGTTGATAAAAAAATTTAGAATTATATTTATTGAATGAGTTAATCTTGCTAAAATAAAAGTAAAAGGACTTAATGTTTATAAAAATAAAAATATAAGGGGTTAATGTAAATAAAAATAAAAGTGAAGAGAGTAAATTAAGAAAGAATAAAAATATAAAAATTCAATCTATATAAATAAAAGTAGAGGAGATAAATTAAAAAAATAAAAATAGGGAGGACAAAATATAGATTATTCCTTTAAAAAGATACATTTACTCAGAACAAGACCCACTCAGAATATTATTATCCCCTCAATTCACTATTGCACACGTCTAGCGACAGGGACGTGCAACATTTTCCCTTTTATATATAGTACATATATCAACCAGCAGTTGACAGGAGGTCAAGAAATATTTGTACGCAAAAGCTATCAGGAAGGATTAAGCCAAGAAGATCATCATTACCCACCAAAAAACAAAATGACCAGTTCTGTGCTGCCCAACTCATTAGCAGCTTTGACCGATGAAAATGAAGAAGAAGAAACAGGGAAGCTGGCTATCCGCCTAGCAAATGTTGGAATTCTTGCACGGGTGCTAAGATCAACTCTCGAACTCAACATCGTAGACATCATTTATGCAGCAACTAGTACTGGTGGCGCTCCCCTTTCGCCTTCACAGATTGCTGCTCGAATTCCCGCTAAGAACCCTGATGCACCCATCTATCTAGATCGAGTGTTACGCCTTCTGGCAAGCTATGATATATTCAAGTGCACATTGGTCAACAAAGAGGATGGTTCAGTTGAAAGACTGTATAGTGCAAAACCCATTTGCAAATTCCTTGTTAAAGGTGAAGATCAACAAGGTTCTGTTGGTCCTCTGTTTCTTTTGCATCAGGATGAGGTTGTCATGAAAAGCTGGTAACTTTTTGTTCAGCTTCAATTTCTTAATGTTTTTTTCTTTTTGTTTTGTGTTAAATACACTCATGTAATTGGCATTTGTTTCATCAGGAGCCATTTGAATGATGCAATCCTTGAAGGTGGAATTCCATTTAATAGAGCTTATGGAATGACAGCATTTGAATATCCAGGAACTGATCAAAGGTTTAACAGGGTATTCAACGAGGCTATGTCAAATCAGACTACCTTAGTCATGAAGAAGATTCTTGATGTTTATAAAGGGTTTGAGGGTCTGAAATCTTTAGTTGATGTAGGTGGTGGTGTTGGTATTACTCTTAACTTAATTACTTCAAAGTATCCTCAAATCAAGGGGATTAATTTTGATTTGCCCCATGTTCTGGCTGATGCACCTTCATATCCAGGTACTATTGCAATTTTATTTTATTTATTTATTTATCTGTGTGACAATGTAATCTAGGTAATAATATTTCCTAAAGATTGATAACTTGCTAATTGACATGCAATGTGCTATTTCATATATAGGAGTGGAGCATGTTGGTGGAGATATGTTTGATAGTGTCCCAAATGGAGACGCAATTTTCATGAAGGTAAAATCTCAGTTATCTTCTTTCTTTATTTTGTGGCTGAAACTTGAAGTTGTAATGAGAATTTTGAACATTTATATTATGTTTAGAGAAGAGGAAAATGGAATCATCTTTCCTTTCCTCCCATTTTCTTACACTTCACAAACATAGCTTCATTGCTAGGTTAAGGAGGGCACTTTAGCCTCATAGGGCTTGCAAGATCCACCTTGTTGTAACAGTTGTTCATTTTGTCAATGAAACATTTGCAGTGTACACTACATGATTGGAGCGATGATCATTGCTTGAAACTTCTCAAGAACTGCCGGGAAGCACTCCCTTGTAATGGCAAGGTTATCATTGTGGAGTCTATTCTTCCCGTGGCCGTAGAGAACAAGGTTTCTTCTCACATTGTTTTTGAACAAGATTTAACCATGTTGGCTCAAAATCCTGGAGGAAAAGAGAGGACTCAAAAGGAGTTTGAGGCTTTGGCATTGAAATCTGGCTTTTCAGGTTGTGAAGTCATATGCTGTGCTTACAACAGCTGGGTTATGGAGTTTCACAAAAGAGAGTGACTGTTTCTCTTTGCAGCTCATCCAGACATATGTTTTAGTTGTTGTTTTAAAGACTACCAGTACCGCTTGTGTTTGGTTATGAATGGTTTGGGGTGTAAATAAGCCGAGCTCCTTGCTATCTTCGGTTTGATAAAAAGCTGATTGAAATTTGTATATTGAAGTTCGTTTAATAAATGAGCCAAACTTAAGCTATACAAAGTTCGTCTCATGAAACGTGCGTATAAACTCGATTAGAAGGTCGTGAGCCAGCTTGTAATTTTAATATTTAGTAATTTAATTATATATATATATATATATATAAATAACTTCGAGTTGCAAAAAATATTTTAGAAAATATATCGTTAAAATAAAATTATAATTTTTATCAAATATATTATAATTTATTATTAATTTTTTAATGTATAATTTTAATTTATAGTTTATATTTTTTAAAATTTTTTTGGACTCGTTTAAGTTTGCAAACAGTTCATAAATATTAAGTGAAATAACGGGTTTGAATCGAGTTGAGCTCAATTATAAACAAACTAAATTTGAGCTAGTTAAAACTTGTTCGGCTCAGTTCGATTACACCTTTATGAATGATTTTGTTAGTTGACGCTCATTTTAAACTACCATATTAAATTATTGAACTCAAAAAGTTACATACTAAAAACACGAATATTAAAACCAAATCAAAAAAACAAATATTGGTTACAAAAGTGTGTTTTATATAAGATGCAAAATTAATTTATTTTTATTAATAAATTAAGAAAATAAAACACATTGTATATGATTATTGTATTGAACTGTAATTAATAAATTGAGATATGCACATCAAATATTTCATAAATATTAATTTTTAATGAAAAATTTATTGTGCATTCAGATATATTTTTTTAAAAAAATTATTATTTTTACTATAGACATTATGTATTTTTATTTATATTTTTAGATGAATTATTTTTGTTTTATAATTTTTTTATAAATTTAATATAGTTTGTTTATATAGAATAATAGAAGGGGTATATAACGCTGAAAGTATTTAAATTTCTAAATCTTTATTTGGGATCGCATAAAAAAAATTTAGAAATCAATTTTAATTTATTGAAGAAAGTATAATTTTAAATTTTTCTTATTTTGACTACTAATAAAGATTAGTTCTGTGATTGTCAAAAAAACAAAGATTAGTTATGGGATTAAAAGTAGTTTATATATTATTAGAAATAAAAATAAAATAAAAGAGAAAATGTGAAACACATGATAATACGTTGCTCTTGTATGTTAGCATGCATCTTATTTAAATGATGTGATTTATATTAAAGGTAACGATTGATGTTGCGGATCCGCGAAATTCTAAATAACTACTTCTTTTAGTATTAAAATAATTATTTTTTAGTTTTTTTTGTCTTTTAGTGAGACGCGATGCACAATATTTATTTTGCTCTACAATATTTATCATCATCCATAGATTAAAAATAAATAAAAAAATTTTACATATGGGGCATGATGTCAACATTTTTGCAAATTTTTATAGTATCATTTTATAGTAAAAAATAAAAATATTTCTTAATTTATGGTAATTTTGAAAATATTTATCATGTTATGGTAAAATTTTTAAAAAGAATAAAAAATTATTGCATCACTGTGAATAATAAAATTGCTAGAGGACAAAATCCACATCAACAATTTCACCATTCTGAATGATGAAATGAATATAAAAAAATATATATTAACAAACTCATTTTGCTAAAGTCAGTGGCGGAAAGCATGTTGCTCCTTGTGACAAGATAGCACACAGAGGAGACATGGGTTATTTATCAATTTATGATAAAAAATTAAATATATTCTCAATTTGTCATACTTTATCATCAATAATACTGATAAAATACATATATTATCAGTGTTACTAATAAAATAAATGTGAATTTTTTTTTAATGCTTTGATGCATTTCGTCTGTGGAAATTGCAAAATGCATCAAAGTGAATTTTATCTCCCAATTTGACATGACTATATCCTTATTATTAAAATTATTATATGGCCAACTTGTATAAGGCGAAGTTTTTTGTGCGAAGCCAACTTGTACATGACCAACTTTTTTAAAATTTTGACTTGTTTATTTTTTATTTTAATATTATAATAATTATAATTAATTAATTATAATAATATTAAAAATAATATCATAATTATTATAATGTTATGATTTTTTTATTTTTTAATTTTAACACTATTATGATTATTTAATTTAATAATAATAATATTATTATTATTATTATTATGGCCAACTTGAATATGGCCAAGTTTTTTTTGCATAGCCAACTTGTATATGGCCAATTTTTTTTTAATTTTTGATTTGTTTATTTGTTTATTTTAATATTATAATAATAATAATAATTAATTATAATAATGTTTAAAATAATATCATAATTATAATAATGTTATGATTTGTTTATTTTTTAATTTTAACATTATTATGATTATTTTAATTTAATATTATTATTATTATTATTATTATTATGGCCAACTTGTATATGGCCAAATATTTTTTCATGGCCAACTTTTTTTAATTTTTTAATTTGTTTGTTTTTATTTTAATATTATAATAATTATAATAATATTCAAAATAATATCATAATTATAATAACGTTGTGATTTGTTTATTTTTTAATTTTAACATTATTATAATTATTTTAATTTAATAATAATAATATTATTATTATTATGGCCAGCTTTTATATGGCCAAGAAGTGTTTTTTGCATGGCCATATTGTATATGGCCAACTTTTTTTAATTTTTGATTTGTTTTTTATTTTAATATTATAATTATTATTATTAATGTAAACATCCGTTTTATTTTAAAATTATAAAATATATTTTAAGGCTTGCAGTATTAATAAATATTTTAATAAATTTGAGATTATTATTTAGTAAAATTAAATTTAAATAATTGGTGATGAGAATTATTTTAATTATTATTTATAAAAGTGTGTTAATTTTATTTTAATAAAATTATTTTATTGTGCATATTTTAAGGTTGAGAGAGCTAATTTGATTTTTATATTAGTGTTCTATTATTATTATTATTATTATTTTTAAAAAAGGACAGCTTTAAAATTTGTTCAAAAAAATTTTTCCCTTTTCTTCTTCTTCTTCTTCTTCTTTTTCTTCTTTCTTCCTTCCGCCATTTCTGACCAGCAGCCTGTCACTGTGCGTCGCCACCCATCACCATCGCCACCATGTCATGCCCAGCTTGTCGTACAGCCAGCAGCCGCCCTGCGCCGCTGTCTTCTTCTTCTCCTCTGGTTACTTCTTGGTTTGGCCGGTTTACACTTTTCTTGGCCGGTGACTTTTCCGGCATCCCCAGCCGACAAACTTGGGTTCTTTCTTTTCCTCATCCTTTGGACTACTCAATTTCTTAATTTGTTTAAGGAATTAACTCCGGTAAGCCTCTTAAATTTGGATTTTTCAATTATGTGTTATTGGGTTAAATTGTTGGTTTGAGATTGAATATGATTTTATTAGGTTTAGGTGCTTTAGAATTAATTGATGTTGAGGTTATGAGCTATCTATTGATGATTTTTATTTATTTTTCTGAAGTTATTTTCAAATTTGCACTACTCCGGTGCTCGGAGTTACTGTTCCGGTAACGTTCCGGCCTCGGAATGAATATATTTTTAATAAAGTCTACTAATTATTTTGAGCAAGTTTCATGAAGAAATTTTATTAAAATTATGTATAGAATTTTATTATAAATTTTTGAAAGTTTATGTGAAAAATGAATTTTTGAAAAAATTAGCGAATTTTATATTTGAGTTGAAATTATTGTTAATTAATGTGTTTTAGACAATATTTGAGTAATAAATAGTATAAAAATAAATTTTATGAATTATTTTCTATTTTTAGCTAATTATTAGTAATTTTCGAAAAAATATATAAATAATAACATTATTTATTATTTTAAGCTTCAATGAGTTATTTGCTAATTTTATAATGTAATTAAGTAATTTAAATGATTAATTGCAATAAATATTAATTTAATTGTAAGATTTGAATTCTATATGTTCATTAACAAAAATTTAAATATAAGCTAAAATTTTACTATTTATTTGAAAATAAATATATTTTATATTTTATTTTGGAAATAATTTGAACTGTGGTATTTAAATGAGATTTTATGATTTTTGAAAAAAAAATTATATTATTTTATTGATTATTGTGAATTTGGAACTCGGTTGGAATTGTGTGTAGCTTGGGAGTCCGACCCGAGTGTGGTTCTGTGTAGTGTATTCGAAGTGTGTTTTCGTGCAGAATCAACTCTACTTTTAGTAGAGGGTTGTAACACCCGTAGTCTCGATTGCACATTAAGTGTTGTGTATAGTTAGGTTAGAGTACCGAAGCCCATACTCGATCAAGTAGCGAGAATTTTTAAATTTTGATAACACTTAAAATGAGTGAAATTATGAAAATAAAAGGAATTAGGAATAAAAATAGAGTGAAGAGTGAGGATTAAAAAGTTGAGGATGATGTGGAGTCAATTGAAAGAAATAAATTGTCCTAGATTGAAATAATTGAAAACTTGAGGTGCTATAGGTTACAAAACCATTTAATTAAGGGTATAAATGGATATTTTATGATTTCACTTATCCAAATTGGACCTAGAGTCTTCTTTAAATTCGTGTCTGTATGCTTATATGTGGATATAATCAAAATAGAAAGAAGAAAGCAAGACTTGCCTTAGAAAAGAAAGGAAGAGGAAAAGAGAGATTAGAAAGAGTTTTCAATTCATCAAAGGGAGCTGATTTTTGCAAGCTAAATTAGGAAGTCTGAAATCATTGCAGGCCATTAATCTTCATTCAAAAGTTCTAAAGTTATTGATTTGGTTAGTAATTTATAAGTTTTTTTTGATTTGATTTTGGATTTTGAAGCTTCAATTTTCGGGTTATAGGCAACTGTTTTCTTTAGTCTTATTGTTTTGATTATAAATCGAGTTAGGAAAGTCCAAATTATGAGTGGTTTGATTCTGGAGAAAATCAAGAGAGTTTTATAAAACTTTTTAGTTTTGATCTAGAGCTGATTATGCCTATAAAGTTGTATATCAAAGCAATACTTTTTATTGCTCAATCTGTTAGAGTAGTTGAGCTGATTGTAATTCGACCTCTATAACTTTATTTTTGGTTGTTCAATTGAAATGAAATTTTTATGGCCTGTAATAGACACATGAATCTAAGATTGATTAAAATTTCAGCTTAAAATTCTTTTTCTATGAATTTCAGTAATTTTTATAAGTTAGGTCTGAAAATAACCCTTTTTAGAGTTAATGGAGTTGTTTTGTAGAATTAAAATTTATTTGCATATTTTGCATATAGTTTGGGGGTTATATGATTAGATCAATATATAAGATTGCTATATTGATGATTTATAAATAAATTTCATACTTTAGGTATGGGAAAAGGCAAGGAAAGTGGAGGTGCAAACTAAGCAATTCGGTGAATTGATTGGGTGTGTTTTGTAGGTTGTTTTGGTGAGTAGATGTTCAAGCCCTTAATTTTTTTTATAATAGCAATAAAATGAGTATTTTAGTGATGTTTAATGAAACTGAATTGATGTGTTAAAATGGTTTCAATTTAACCTTGTGATACTTGAAATTTATGTTTTAATTTCAAGCTTTCAAGGTTTCAAATTTACAAGTTAAATATGTTATTACTATATGCTTGTTTTGGTAACATGATTTAAGATTACTTTAGTTACTTGATGATTCGAGATTAACTTGGTTTTATCACTTTTTGAATTATGATGAGAAGTGGTTTGATCTTGAATACTCTAGCGAATTATAAATGTGATGGCATTATTTTGATTATTTATTTGATGAAAATTATATTTGGTTTAGTGTATTACCACCCTATATGAGTTGTGTGAATGTGCTGAGGTGATATATGCACATTTGAGATTTTGTTGGTTGTTATTGCACAATAAACAACATGGTACTTGATTGTAGGACGGTGAAGGGGGAAGGGTCATTCCGTGCTAATGTAGTTGAAGGGTTAGCCTTCAAGTGTGCCTAGAGATTGAGTTTGTGATGGCCTATATGTTATGGTATGTATGTTATGGCCGAGTTTGTGATGCTTGTTATAGGGATGGTTAATACAAATGAAAGGATGTATTGATGCTTGCAAAAGCACATGTTTTAATTGATTAAGCTTTGAATATGTTTGAAAATGAGATTGGATTTGATGTTTTAAGTGAATGATAATTTAATTTTAAATAATCTAGTATCTTAATTTGAGATGTTTATTATGTTTAATTTAACTAAATTATTTTATACTTGTAATGTTTATTCACTGAGTATTTTTGTACTCATTTTATTTTGTTTTATAAACCTTTCAGATAGCAGGGTTTGATAGTGGACCTTTGATCCAATGGTGTTCTATAGATAGATTATTAAGGCTGAACTAACAACTTTGCTTTGGTGCTGCTCTCATTTTGGGTGGCCATAATATTGTATATTTTAAATTTAAAACTTTTATGGACATGTTATTATAGATTGTATACTAAACTATTGTTAACTTAATCTTTACTACTATTTCAATATGAACTCAAGTTATGTCTATATAAATATTTATATTTAAACAAAATACTAACTTTTCAGTTTATTTAATTTTATTAAAGATGATTTGAAGAGTGTAGAAGAGTAAGCTCTAGTGTCCATCTCGAGCTATGTGAGACGAGATGAGATACTAGCCATCCACCTCGGGCTATGTGAGACGAGGTGTGACAAGGGTTATCTGTTTTACAAGGGAGACTTTGCCAAAATTTTGGTAGATTTTTCGTAAAGTGTGACATCAACCTGTGTCATAATTCTGAGTTTGTTTATCATTGTGTCTTAGATCGAGTCAATTCCTTCATTTCATGACTATATTAATTTTTGAGAATTTTTATGAATTTATTTATTTTATTTTACCAGCATATTTTAAATAAATATATTATTTATTTTAGAGAACTCCGGGACATGAGTTGTAGCATAAGGGCAGCAGAGAACGCATCGCCCGACACGCTCAACCTGTGAGTTAATTTTATAGAATGTATGTTGTGTGATTTCAATATATTTTCTAGCAATAAAGAATAAAACATGTTTAAAAAGATAAATTATTCGATAAGGTTTATTATTGATTTAATTGCTTATTTATTTATTATTTAATGAATTACTTATTTATTTGATTTAAATATTTATAATCTAAATTGATTTGGAGATAATAGTAGAACGTGCTACCTAGTGGGTATCACTAGGACCACGTGCGCACGGGTAATATTTTTAGTATATGATTATTATGTGAATGTTAGAGCTTGGTCGATGCATTGCTCTCGGGCCAGTAAATAAAATGAAAAAGGGATGTAACCTGGTTGATGCATTGCTCTCGGGACATCCAATATGGAATAAGTGAAATGACTGTGACAGTAACTCGGTTGATGCTTTGCTCTCAGGATGGCAATCACTTGGATTAAGAGAGCTGAAAGACTATTAGAATATTGGTTTAGGCGTTCTACCAAATTTTTCACCAAAATAAATATTTTAAATATTTTATACGAGAATTTCATATTAAATCGATTTAAAAAGTTTTAAAGAGATTTTATATAAACATTATCTAGAAAAGTAAATGATTTTAATAATTGTAATTATTTTATTCTATTTTATTTTAAAAAGAATTTTAACAAATGGTTTTAAAATCAGCATGCATTTTGTAAAATTGATTCACTCAGTGAGGTCTGATCCCCCTCAATTTATTTTTTCAGGACCTCACAGTCAGTCTCCTAGTACCTCTACTTTGCGTTAAGTTCGTTCTTCACCGGCTGCATTATGTATGTTAATTTGATTTTGTACTGTATAATTGAATTCTAGATACCACAGTAGTTAAATTTCAAATATGTATTATTTGGTATTCTGATTGTACACGACTTTTAAATATTGTATTTGAATGATATTGTATTTAAAGAATATGGTTATATATATATATATATATATATATTGTGCAGTATTTATAATTTATTGTTATAATGTATTATTTATTCCGCGAAAATTTTTTAAGACTTGCTACTAGATTCGGTTACTTTATCTATCCTCATTCTCTAAGGCTGGTCACGAACCTGTAGTTCGGGTCGTGACAATTAATTAATTATAATAATATTAAAAATAAAATCATAATTATAATAATGTTATGATTTTTTGTTTTTAATTTTAACACTATCATGAATATTTTAATTTATTATTATTATTGTTAGCATTTTGCCATTTAGAATGGTGAAATGCTCATGTTACAGTTGAGTAATTTTTTTTTTCCATTTCGACAGTAAAATTGGTAAAATGGTAGTTTGAATTTTTTTTGGCATTTTACAAGTAAAATTGGTAAAATAATAATTTAAAATTTTGTCTATTTGTAATTTCATGAATTTTTTAAATATAAAAATACCATAAAAAGAAAATATTTTAAAAAGTACCACAAATTGAAAATATGTCTAATTTTTTTATCATAAATTGGCAAAAAACCCGAGGAAATAATGTATAGATGGTCAAAATGCAAACTCATTTCGCCAATGCCAATAGTGAAATGGTTCAGATTCTCTGCCATGATGGACAGCAAGTTTTCCTCCTCTTTCCTTCAATTGGGTAGTTGTAAGTTGTAACCTTTGGTATAAAATGTGCTGCCTTTTAAACTTACCAATATTATATGGTAATTCCACCTTTTCCAACGTAGCTAGCTGTATATTCTGTATGCTGACCTTCTTTTGTGTGTATCATATAAACATTATTTAAATTTTTGTAAAAAGTAATAAATATACTTTTTTTATTCATACAAATTGCTAAATGTAGCCAATATAATTATATATAACTAGTTGAAGATCTGCAAGTATTGTGGATATAATTATTAATATATAATATCTAATAAATATATTTTTTAAATTTACTAAAGTGTAGTATATTCAGAAACAGTAAATATAATTAGGGTGAATTACTATTTACCTTATCAAGTAGATACTGTTTATCCTCACTATTTGAATATATTATATTATTTACCTCTTAATTTTACATAATATATTGGTATTATTAAACTAATTGTTTAACAAAATATTTGTTTCATTAAATTATCATTAATTGAATATAAAAATCATAATTTTATTAAAAATATTTTAATAAAAAATAAAATAGCAAATTTTATTTTTAATATATTCAAAATTTTAATCAAATAACAATAGGATAATGACTTCATAAGTCCTAAAAGTTAGGCTGTTTTTTCAATTAAGTCCAATAAGTTTCAATTGTTTCAATTGAGTTCATTAACTTTTAAAAACTTGCACCGTTAGTCCTAAGCCGTTAACTTTCACAGAATGTGCTGTCGTGTCAGTAACTCTCACTTCTCCTTCACACTGACTGATGATGTGGCAGTCATGCAAAAATTGATTAAAAATAAAAAATGCCACCTTGGATAAATATGACATGTCATATTTCCCCTTTCACTTAGGTTTTTTTTTTTTTGCAATTTATGGGGAAAGGTTGTATCAGTTGGGAGGGAAAAATTTACCCACCCTCTTGACGTGCTTTGTTATATAAAAAAGAAAAAGAAATAAACAATGAATAATCAGAGAAGAAAGAAGGAAGAAGAGTGACAAAAATCTATAATGTAGTTATAGACTGACTGAAACTATGTTTACAACTTGTTAACTTAGTTCATCATGTTGTGTGCTTACTTCCAAATTTTTGTAATTTAGTTTCCCTAATCCATCAGCATTGTTGCACGATAAATCAAATTTTAAAGCAACTGTATTAGACTTCTCCTGCAACAAAGAAGATATAGTTTGCAAACTTCTAGCTAAGTTTTCAGTTCCACGTTTAAAGCCTTGAACCTTTTTATTAGCTTCAACAACAAATTGGCCATCCAAACCACTTCTTCCAAGTTCTATTCCGTTCTTAATTTCTGGAAGTTGGCTGCTTCCCCCTTGATGAATTCCAATAACTTGGAGCATAAGTGAGTGCTCTCTTTTAACATTGATAGCCCTTGATTTTGCAGGCAGCATATGCGGGTGCGGGTCCACATTTCTTTATTTAGGTTGAAAGTTAAAGCACCAACCTCTTCCTCCTTGCCCTTTAAGCGATTCAATAAAATGATATTCTCTTGTCGAAGAGAATCATGTGTCTAAGTTACTGCTCTGAATTTGTTATCACACTTTTGCTTTCTATCTCTCTCTCACTAAAAAAATATACTTCCCTATGAAGGGAAACATTATGCTCTGCAAGCTCTTTAACATGCTTGTGAAGCCTCTGTTCCTCTAATTGGTACTTCTCAAGTCTTGACAACCTGTCACTTAACTTCCCTAAATGAATGAGACTTGGGTTTATCTTTGGCACCATCTTTTGGTGATGCAGGAGCTGTATATTGAACCCATAGGGAAAGTCCTCCACCAGAGTTTCCATTCCCAGGAAAAATTCTTTGAAGAGTATTATTTTTAAGTTTACTCCTCTGGAGCTATTGTTCTCCATCGATATAGTGATCCAAAACTATCACACCTCGACTCACATAGCCGGAGATGGACGTTTAAAACAAACCATTCAACAAAGTGTTTAATTCAATCAAATTATGTTATAAACATTACTAATAAAATTGGAAATAATATCTTGGAAATGTTTGGTGTTATACGTTATAATTGAAGATTTAGAAATTTTTTTTATTTTTATGTATCTATGAATAGTAAAATACTATTTATGAATAGTACGATACATATTTATGAATAGTAAAATATGTATACAAAAATCGAATAATATAGGAAATTTCATCATCATTTTAAAGAAAATTAAGATGATATTACTCTTT
>CATIWM010034777.1:0-20629 GCA_949671775.1 Mallotus repandus | reverse complement strand
TCTTAAGCTGATAAATTCCCCTAACTCTCATTGGTTAATTTACCCATAAACATGCAAACAAACTGACCAAGAATGAAAGCATACATTAAGTGCAACTCAAAGGATTAACTGAAAATCAAATTAAATAATAAATACTCGTGTTCAATCACATCATGGAATAGTTACTCTTAACCTAAACCCTAAAAAGGATTTAGCCACGCATAATTGTGGCAAAGAACACAAATATAATTAAAGAGAATAAAGATGAAGAAGAATAAAATAAAACTCTTAATTCTTGCACAATCTTCTCCAATCTCTGTTAAGTTCTTGTTTGTGGACTCCTATGAATGACAAAATATACCTTCTAGCTCCCCATAATCCTTTTTTTATAGGGCAAGCTTGATATGAAACATGAATGCACTTAAATTCCATTCCTTTTCGAGCAAGGAAACTTCTCTTTGTTCGACACGACTTTGACATGACTGTGTCACGACCTCTTTTTTTCGGCACGGCCACAAGACGGTCGTGTTGTAGCTGTGTTGAGCCTTCATAGCTCTTCTAATTCAGATAGAAAGATGCACGGTCTATAACATGGTCATGCTTAGGTTCGTGTTCTATGTTTCTTTAATCCCGAAAGCAGACACAGCCTAGAACACGGCCTTGTCTCAAGTTGTGTCATCGAAACCCCTTTTCCAGTGTGTAGCATGGGCATAAGCACGCCCATGTCATGGCCATGTTGTCCAATTCCTTGACTTTTTGGAATTCCCTTTTAAGCTTTCCTACAAAAAAGGAAACACTAATAAGTACTTAAATAAAACTCCTAATTAGACTAAAATTAAACCAAAAATAATAAATTCTTAAATGAAACTCTTAACTAAAAATATTTTTTAATTAACCTAAAATCTACCCAATTAACATTATTTATTAATTCAAGATCCATTAAAATTCAACTCTAAACATATGTAAATATTACACACATCAACTTTAAGGAAAACACAGGCCCTCACTCAAAACGACACCACTTTGTCCATCTGTCAGTTGAGCCCCTTTATACCATCAAAACTATGACGTTGTAGGTGCCCTTTTTTGCCATTATATTTTAAGAGTACTGTCTTTACCCTACTCACTTAAACTCCTTCCACTTCTACAGTGCACCTTCAATTGCCTCTCTTCTTCACATCCCCCACACTTTTCCCCTTTCTTTGATTCTTGCTTTGTCTTTCTTTAGACCATTGCCAGAAATTTTTTTTAAATGATTAGCTATTACAATAGGAAAAAAAATAAAATTCTCTTATTCTTTAAAAAGAAAAAAACTTATTGTTTGTTTGAATTTATATGTGAATATTATTTATTGTTTGTTTGAGTTTTTATGCTAATGTATTAATTTATATATTAATTTTATTTGTGGCTTATGCTTCCCTTTTTTCCCACCAAGTTGATCTATTTCCGGTCAAAAAACGATGCACAAACGTTTTTTTTAAAAATAAATTTTTTTTCCAAAAAAGTTTTATTATTCTTAGTCAATCATTTTTTCTATTGTAGATTTAATGAACCTGACGACAAGAAAAATTAATATTGTTTAATTTTTTTTGAAGTCCTGGCCTTGGAATTTTTTTTACTTAAACAATTTGCTTAAAAGAAAAAAAATTAAAAGATGTTATCCTAATTCATGAATTTAAACTTATATAATTTTGTATCTACTAACTAATGTTTTATGTGTGTAAATATATATATGTGTGTGTTGCCCGTAGTAAATCGCAGGTGATCTTACTAGTATATTATAATACATGCAGTTCCATATATTTGTGCCTGAGATTGAGCAATAGCAAAAGAAAATACTCTATATGAATGTTTGAAAACATTGAGATAGCTCTGTCACCTCCATTACTAGAGGATGATCGAAACAAAGAGAAAGTTAAGATTCGAAACAATGATAGCATCCAATCTGATAAAGAAGCCCTGTAACATTCGTACCCTAGGATTTAAAAAGAAAAGAGGAAATTTATTAAATTAAGTCCTAAATTGATTAAATAATTAATTAAGTGGCTTAATTTATATTAATTAGTAAGTAATGAGGACTCAAGGGTTTAATTGAAAGAAATCAAGACAAAAATAAGGTGAAAATAAAAGAAAATAAAAACTAGTGTGGGTTGAATTGACAATGAGAAAGAAGATGGGGAAGTTTAAGTAATTATTTTAATGAGGTGTCAAGTACAAGAGCATGCACAAGGACACCTGTCTTTGTTAAAAAAAAAAAAAAAAGGAAGTTGCGTTGTCTAGGAACACAGAAACAAAAAGCTTTAGCTCCTGATTTTTTGCACAACTTAAAGAACAAGATCAAGAAGGAAGGAGCTGAGATTTATTTAGATTCGAGCTAAGGTTTGAGGAGATTTACTTTGCATGTGAATCTCTTTAAGTTATAAATCTGAATATCTTGATGGCAGCCATCAAAATTCTATTTTGGAGATAGATTTTCATGAAGTTTTGATGTAATTTCTGTAGGAAATCAAGCTAGGTTAGTGGGGATTTGAGTGGATTGCTAAAGTGCAGGTGAGTGGTTCTTGATTTAATCTTTCTCTTCTTTTGTTTTTGAGCTATAACATGACTCTTGTTTGGTTTCTTTTACTTCTACTTCTTGTGTCAAATTAATTTGGTGAAACCATTTTTCAAATCAACACTAAACTCTCCTAAGTCTACACATGAATATCCATTTTCTTTTGAGATTGAGACACAAAATTGTACTCATAAATTAATCATGTAACTTGAAAAGATTGGAACACAACTATGGAAAGAAAATTTTGCATGTGGAATTAAGAAATTTTATATGATTAATAGATTTCTTGATGCTGTTAAGTTTGAGACATAAATTTTTGGGTTATGAAGTGTAAACAAATCAAAATTTTGTTTAAAAATGTTTTACATCAAATCAGACTTAAAAATAGACTTTCAAGGTCACAGAGGCAACCACTTGAATGATTAGACAATGCCCCAGTGTGCTAGGGCAACGTCTTATCACTGGGGAGGTGCCTTTATACACTAAGACGAAGCCTTAGTACCGAGGAGGTGGCTCAGTAAGACTAATTAAAACTGTAAATTTAAAAATATCATAACTTAAGTTATAAAACTCCAAATAAGATTATTTTTTATTCTATAAAAACTATGAAGTATCCTCTATAATTTCATCTTAAATAGGTAACACCTATTTCTGCTATTTTAATAACCTTTTTAAGAAATACTTTTTATTGTTCAGCCTAGAACACAACTAAACATTGATAAGCAAAGTTGATATAACTTCTTCTATACTTATCAGATTGGTATGAGACCAACTGTAAATTTCTCTAATTGTTTGAAACTAATGAATTAGGGAATTATTTCTTAAAATACACATTGTGGAAATTTTTAAGTCCTCGACATAGAGACTAAAGTCATAAATTATTCCTTGAAACTAAATGGAAAAATTATTCAATAATATTAAGTGATAATAATATAATGCTTATACAAGAGTGTATGAGTTTTGAGTAAGAGGAATGTGAGTGCAGTTGAGAAACTGTTGACCAACTTGTCAATAATTGTCTTTGGGACAATGCATAGATTCATCATGCCTTTGTGGCGAATTCATCATGCGTTTATGAAAATAATAATTTAATTAATTTTCCAACAAAAAAAAAAGTTGTTCTTTAAAATTCATGACTGGAACAAAAATACTACGACAATTTTTATTATGTTAAATCTTGATATTTGATTGTTTGCTACACACTCCTTTATTTTAATATTATGCATTTTAATTTATGCTTTATTCCTAGAGTGCTCCTTGATATATGAGCTATTTTTTGATTTTGTATACTCACTGGGTAATTTCCCTATGAAATTACTCACACTCTCTTCCTTTATATTTTATTTTAGCTTAGGGGTTTAGCAGTATTTTGGTTTAGAATAAGATGGTCATACAGTGGACCACCATGACTTATGAGATTACCGAGATAGAGACACAGGTGAAGTATGCCATTTGTTATGACACAAATGCAGAGTTTGTATTTAGAGTTACTGTAGAGCCAATTGGAGTATATGTGAGCATTTTAGTTGTTAGGGAGGAGTATATGGATTCTATGTGTACCATTATCTGAGTCTCTTATGAGACTATCACTGGAGTTCAAGTCACTCTGACCTAGATATGAGTTTAGTTGAGTTGGGATCCATTTTTGTCTTTTTGCTTGTGGCCAATTTTATTTCCCCCTTAGACTGTGATCGACATACATTTTGCTCAGTTTAGGAAGGGTTGACTTATGGTTAGTGATGTGCTAAAGGATGAAGCACATTTTGCACACTCTGAGGGAGGTGCTAGAGAGAGAGGGTTATCGAAGTTCATTGTTGTATTCTTTTGCTTATATTTATGTATAACTTGTACTCTTGTATCTGTACTAAGGATGTTGTTGTTCAGGTGATTGGACTCCTTGTTGTGTATAAATATATATAAGTTAAGTTATGAAATCAAATACTACTTGCCATCTTTGAATTATTTGGAGTTAATCATTATATTAAATAATTTTGTCATCTTCAATTCAAGAGTTATTATGATCAAGGATTCAAATAATGGTAAATACCGCAATTGCGATCGCGGTTGCATGTAACAGTAATGAACCTGTCGCGGTGGTAAGTAACCGTAATGGCCTGCCGAGCCGAATTTTTTTTTTTTTTTGAAAAATTATGAAATGTTTGGAATTAATATATTTTGATGGTGTTCATGAAAAAATAAGCATACAACAGTTTAATCAGCATAAATGCAACAAAAAAAATATTAGTTATATTGTCTCACAATGTTTCCTCATTCAATTTTAAGTCATTGTCATATTCTTCTTCTCCTGGACATGCTTGCACATCTTTTGTCATCTTTAGAATTTTTTTTTTTTTGTCACAAATCTCTTCTTTTAGTATAAATAATTGATGTTGCCTTATATTAGGGGTGTTTATGGTTTGGTTTGTCAGTTTAAAGCAAAAATTTCTAACTGAACCAATAAAGTCGATTTTCAAATATGAGAACTCTTAACCAAACCAAATACCATAAAAAATTATCCAAACCAATGATGTTTGAATTTAGTTTAGATGATTGGTTTGATTGGTTTAATAAAAAATTATAAATGAATAACATAGAGATTAAAATTACTAATAATACATTTTGTGAAATCTATTAAAAATATAACAAAATGGAAAATTCATATTATACACATATCCTTCAAAGCATAGTATTAGTAGTAGTAATAATAATAATAATAATAATAATAATAATAATAATAACACTAATAATAACACTAATAATAATAATAATAGTAATAATAATAATACTATTGGTCGGCTCGGTTCATTGGATTTTTATTTTTCTGAACCATAACCAAACCAAAAATTTGATTTAAAAAATTTTAAAACCATAACCAATTATTAACCACTTTAAACCACAACTTTCGGTTTGAATTAGTTTGGTCAATTTAGTTAATTTTGTCACCCCATACAGATACTGCCTCCAAATCTTGAAAGCAAAGATAACAACGGCCATTTCTAAGTCATAAGTATGATAGTTTTGTTCATGGTTCTTCAATTGTTTGGAAGTATAAGCTATTACCCTACCATTCTGCATCAAAACAAAACCTAGGCCAACTCTAGAAGCATCATAGTACACAGTGAATTTGTCTACTTCATTAGGCAAAGTTAGCACTAGAGCTGTAGTCAACTTCTCCTTTAGCAATTGAAAGCTATTTTCACATGCGTCTGACCACACAAACTTCATATTTTTCTAAGTTGGGCGAGTCATAGGGGCTACAATTCTTGAGAAATCCTGAACAAACCTCCTATAATACCCTGCCAAACCCAAGAAACTCCGAATCTTTGTGACTGTTATCGATCTTGGCCACTCAGATATTGCTTCAATCTTCTGTGGATCAACCTGAATGCCATCCTTAGACACTACATGTCCAAGGAATGCCACACTTTCAAGCCAAAAATCACCCTTTGAAAAATTAGCATAAAGTTGTTGTTCCCTTAGTGTCTGTAATACTATTCTCAAATGATACATATGTTCTTCCATGCTCTTCGAATACACCAATAGATCATTAATGAATACTATCACGAACTGATCCAAGAATTGTCTGCACACCCTAGTCATCAAATCCATAAAAGATGTTGGTGCATTGGTTAATCAAAAGGACATCACCATAAACTCATAATGGCCATATCTAGTACGAAATGTCGTTTTAGGAATGTCAGCTTCTCTGATCCGTAATTGATGATAGCCTAATCTCAAGTCGATCTTAGAGAAGAACTGCACTCCCTAAAGCTGATCAAACAAATCATCTATCCTCGGAAGAGGATACTTGTTCTTAACAATCTACTTGTTCAATTCTCTATAATCAATGCACAATTTGAGAGTACCGTCCTTCTTCTTGACAAACAACACTAGTGTACCCCAAGGAGAAGTGTTGGGTCTAATGAAACCCTTATCTAGTAACTTTTGCAACTCCTCCTTCAACTCCTTTAATTCTGCAGGAGCCATCTATAAGGCCACAAAGAGATAGGAGCATACATCAATGCAAAATTCTATCTCCCTATGAGGTGGTAAACCCAGCAATTCATCAAGAAATACATAAGGAAACTCACAAGCTACATGAACATCTGAGACAGATTTCTATTCTGCAGCTATGTCCCTGACCAATACCAAGTATCATTGACACCTTTTTCTCAGCATCTTTCTTGCTGTAATGGCAGAGATAAGATTCTGAGGTGCAGAACTCTTATCACCCATGAACTTGAATTCCTCTTCATCCAAAATACTAACCTTTTTGCTATGAAAATCCACTGTGGCATAATGCTGAGACAGCCAATCCATTCCCAGGATTACATCAAAGTCCATCACATCTAGCAACACTAGATCTACTGGCAACTCTCTACCTTCTACCAACACAGGACACCCAAGAAGAATCACATCGGTGTCTAATGAATCACTTAGAGGCGTGGCAAGTGATAAAGGAATTGCCATCCTCACAGCTTGCCAACCCGATTTCAAAGAAAAAATAGGGGATATAAAGAAATGGGTAGTGAGGTGTACCTGCTACGACCGCATTGGATGCCTGAGCATCCTGCTGCCTGATGGTGAAAACTCTGGCCTAACCTCTGCCTCCCTACTGACTAGTAAAAGCTTGCCTACTTTATATAACTGTTATTTCCCAGTCTGTCATGATGGGTAACAGCTGCGAATGATAAATACGATCGTTATGTAGATAATTATTTAAAACTGTTATATAACAATAAATAAAGTTACAACGCTATAAAAGCATAGAAATAACGGACGTTACATAACGTAACGGCCTTTATTTGAAACCATGATTATAATGATGGATTATTTTAAATTTGAGTGATTAGCCATGAGATAACGCTCTTCTCTAAAAGTACCATCATTGGATGAGGTGTTTCGGTGATGTGCTTGAGCGGTACAAAACCAAAAAAAAATGTCCTTCAGGGATAAACTACTGGCTAATGCTATGAATATTGAGAATGAGATGGAATCATGATTGTTAGAGATAGAAATTGAGGAAGTTGATGTGCAATCTCATCAGGAGGATGGAATACCAGTCATAGAATTCTCAAATCATGTGCATTGTCTTATGGTGCAGTCACTCAAGAAAAAGGCGATTATCCGCTTGTTGGGACGTTTAATTAGGTATAAGCAACTATGTAAAAGGATTGAAGAACTTTGGCAATCGGGATATGGATTCAAAGTAATTGATCTCAACAATTATTATTTCCTGGTTAAATTTGATGATGACAATGACTACTTAAATGCCCTTCTGAAAGGTCCCTGGATGGCGCTAGGACATTACCTCACCATTCAACTATAGAACCAATCATTTAGCACCAACGATAATGACTTATCATTTATTTCAGTATGCATTAGATTTCCTAAGCTACCTCTTCAATACTACCATAAGAAAATCTTGCATGCAAGAGCTTCAACAGTAGGGAGACCAATAAAAATTGACTATAATACTAAGGTAGGAGAAAGAGGACAGTTTGTAAGAGTGGCAATGGAACTGGATCTTTGTAGACCACTAGAGTCTCAAATTCAAATAGATGGAAGATTATAAAGAATTGAATATGAGTCCCTACCCACCATATGATATCACTGTGGTAGGTATGGACATGTCCTGCTTCAAATAAAATAAAGAACAACTGGAAAGGATCCACATCAATGATCAAGCGCTACAAGAGAATAACGAAGCTTAGATAACCATAACCATATCAAGACCTTAAAGGAATCACCAAGAAAAAGATAAAGAAGAATGATGTTTGGGCCCCTGGATGCACGTTTCGATGAGGGGACGTAGGAAAACAAAAATGGTAAACACCGAGAATCAAGCAAACAATCTTGGCAATATGGGGAGGACATTGACTCAATCTCAATTTGGAAAATTAACCCAATCAGTGGAGGATCTTTTAGGAAGTAAATCAAGTAGTGATATAAGTAACAACAACATTCTTTACAATAACACTCCTAATAGTAAATGGTTCTATTATAAAAGGAGCGAAAGAAGAATACATACCCCTAAGGATTTGGGTCAACAAGAAAATAATAATGGGACATCTTTGGCTAAGGAAAAGCATACACCAAATAATTCAAATCTTGGTACAAGCTCCACAAGCAAACAACAATCTCCTAAAATAGAAAAATCCAACCACTTGATGTGTAACTCAATAATGGATAATATAACCAATGTACTGCCTATGTCAAAAACGGTACCAAGTAAGACATCTTTGGAGCAAACCAACCATGTAGCAGTGTGTAGCAATCAGAGCAACATTAGCAATCAAGCTTTTAGCAATTCAACCAAAATTTGATCAAGAAAATCTGGCAAACCTTGATAGAGGAAAGGCTATGGTTAGCCTAAAGGGCAAGGCTAGCATGAAGCCAAAACTAAAGAGGGTGGTTGGGAAAGCATCCCTCGAATTCTTGCGCTCTCTTAATTCAGATTAAATTGGTTTTATATAACCTAATTCAAGCCACCATGCTAATGAGAAGGAAGTGTCATTCACTATAGTGGATGCTAGAGTCTGATGTGTCTATGATCTCCTTTTTATTTTGTTCTTCCTTTATTTTTATTTAACTATTTAATGTGGCCTATTATAATGTGAAATTGTCAAGGGGCTACAAGTTCTAATTTATATCAAACTCTCCTAACTTTTATTAAAGTTTATAATCCTTATATTCTTGTTTTGACAGAATCGAGAATTAGTGGGAAGAAGGCTAACCAAGTTATTAAAGCAAGCTAATTCCCAAACTCTTTTCGAGTTGAAGTGAATGGTTTCTCAAGAGGTATTTAGATCTTATGGGATAAGCATATGAAGGTGTAGGTGTTAGTCAGCAATAAATAATATATTCATATGAAGGTCATCAGATATAAAGATAAAATGATGATGCTCATTGATGTCTACGCCAGCCCCCAATCTCAGCCTCATAACCATCCATAGAATCATCTTTACAAGATAGCTAATACTACTACTTTACCTTGGGTGGTTGGAGGGGACTTTACTGCTCTTTTATCAGATGATGAAAATAATAGATGCTCTATAAGAAGAGTTAGGAGCTACAAAAAATTCATGAAATGGGTGCATGAATGTAATTTTCATGATATAGGCTTTGTAGGCCCTAAGTTCACTTGGGCTTGAGGCCTTATTCATGAAATAATTAATGGTATAACATGTTTCCTAAGTCTTATGTCTGACACCTCATAAAACTGAACTCTGATCATAGGCCAATCATGTTAGTTGCATAAGATGTTAGTAGCAATCCAATCACTGAGGGATTTCGCTTTCTAGCCTCATGGGTACTGCATCCTCTTTAGAATTCTTTAATAAGTAATATTTGGCAGCAAGGTGACTCAGTTGTGGATAATCTCACCAACGTCCAAGCTCAGATGAAGGAATGGAATAAAATAGTTTTGGAAGCATCTTTACTAATAAAAATTGGATTAAGAATAGGCTAGCATGGATTCAAAGAGCAAGAGAACTTTATAATTCTTCTAACTTGCACCAGATTAAAAATAGGTTGTCCCAAGAATTAGAGAATCTTCTTATTCAAGAAGAAGTTTTCTAGAAACAAAAAACTTCTTGTGATTTTATCAATATAGGGATTGTAATACTGCCTACTATCATGCCCGGGTGAAAGTAAGATCTAAACGCAACCAAATCAAATGCCTTTGTAACCACAACGATAAATGGTGTAGTGACTTGAACACCCTCAAAGAAGATGTTGTTAGTTTTTTAGATATCTATACACAAAAATATGCCCTACAAACCTTCTTACCCAACCTAAGGCTTCTTCCCTCCTCTAAGCAATGATGATTATTTAAGCATCATTCATTCTGTCACCTTAGACGAAGTTAGAAGTGCCCTGTTTAACATGAATCCTTTCAAGGCTCGAGGGCTATATGGTTTCAGTGCCTTTTTTTTTCAAAGGCACTAGGATTTAATTGGTGTTGACTTATTTCATATAGTTAAATAAGTGTTTGATAGGGACTCTATTGACTCTCATTTAAATAAAATGACCCTTGTCCTAATTTCTAAGATTAATGAACCAGAATCTTGGAACCATTTCAGATCCATCAGCTTATACAATGTTACTTACAAGCTTATAACCAAAATTATTACTAATAGATTAAAACCTATTATAGTAAAGGTTATTAGTCCTAGGCAATTAAGCTTTGTTAAAGGTCAGCAAATTACTGATAATATTATTATTTTGCAAGAACTTGTTCACTCGATGAAGAGGAAAACTAGTAAGAAGGGTAGCAAGGCAATTAAAGTGGATCTTATAAAAGCGTATGATTGACTAAATTAGGACTTCATCTTAGACAACCTAATTGACCTTAGCCTTCCTTATGGATTCATTAATGTCATCATGAAATGCCTCACATCATGCACAATGCAAGCATCTATAAATGGACAGCTTTCTGAAGAATTTAAACCCTCTAGAGGAGTCTCACAAAGGGACCCAATGTCCCCATACCTCTTTATGTTGTGTATGGAAAGGCTCTCCCACACAATCAAATATGAGGTGTCTAAAGGAGTTTGGAAGCCTATGAAAATTGCCAGGTATGGTCCCCCACTGTCTCATTTATTTTTTGTTAACAATTTGATGTTATTTGCCCAAACAGATAAAGAGAGCCTTTCAATTATCCATTGTATCCTAGAAGAGTTTGGCAAAGTTTCAAGACAGCTGATCAACAATGAGAAGTCTGTGATATTTTTTTCAAGTAATATTCCTAATAGCCATGCTGAGAATACGGCGAGCTCCATCGAGTTCCATGTAACTAATGATCTGGGAAATATTTAAGGACTCTGGTTATTCATCAAAGAGTAGGAACTCGAATCTTTCAGCCATACATTGATAAATTGGTGGCTTGCATTGCCACCAGTTGGGAGAATTCCAAGCTCTCACTTATAGTAGGTGAACTCTTATAAATTTTGTCCTGACTGCGATATCGGCTTACCTCATGCAAACAAGCCTACTCACAAAAAGGATTTTTGCAAGCAGCTGGACAAACAATACAGAAAAATTAATTTTGTGCCTTGGCAGATTGTTCACCAGCCCAAGGATCGTGGAGGGTTTAGAATTAGGCAGTGTCAAACCTTCAATGAGGCCATACTTATGAAGATTGCTTGGAATCTTAGAGCTAAATCTCAAGACCTTTGGGCTCAAGTCATTCTTATTAAGTATGGTAAAAGGTTATCATGTGATCATTCAGGGAAAAGCTCCACCAGCTCTACCATTTAGAGAATTTTAAAGAGAGCGTGGCATGATGTGACTTGTGCTACTGGATAGAGTTTAGGGGATGGATGAATAGTTCATTTTTTGGAAGATAATTGGGCAGCGATGAACACTCCCCTAGTGGATATGGCTATCACTGCAATTCCAAACAGTCTTAGTGGCCTTAAAGTCAACTATTTCATGGATTCTTAAGGGCACTGGAACTGGAACTCATTTCAAGCTTTTCTAGCATCTAGCATCCTCCCCCATGTTACTGCCATTAAGCCCCTTGCAACAAAGAATGGGAATGATGTCCCATATTGGTCATACTCATCCAACGGATGTTTTACCATCAAATCCAATCATACAATGATTTCCTCTTAGAGCTGGGATTTGGTTGATGATAGGTGGAAGTTGGTGTGGAGATGGAATGGGGCTAAGCAAATTAAAGTGTTTATATGGTTATGCTTATATGGGAGGCTCTTAACTAATAAGGAAAGAATAAAAAGCCACTTAACTAGCAATTCCATTTGTGAACGTTGCTGGAATAGAGAGGAGTCCATAATCCATGCCCTTAGAGACTGCCATTTTTCTGTTTGTGTGTGGCTTCACTTCCTCAACCCCTTTGATAGGAATCAGTTCTTCAGTCTTCCGCTCGATCGATAGCTTATGGCTAACCTAAGGAATAAGTTCGGCAACAATGATGAATGTGAATGGGCCCTCACTTTTTATACAACTTGCTGGTCCATATGGAATCAAAGGGATGGCATGTTATTCGATGATCATTTTGAAACTTTGGCTAACCTCACTCACCTTATCCTTTCAAATGTTCAAGCAACTATTAAAGCTCGCAATTCTCTCCATTTACAATCAAGTGTTAGAACGGATGAACGACTTGTTAGTTGGTGGCCTCCTCTACCTTATTGGGTAAAGTTGAATATAGAAAGTGCAGTGAATCATTTTCCTCTAAAAGCAGATGTTGGTGGCCTCATAAGATTGTATACTGGTCATTAGTTGATTGGTTTTAAAGCAAGCATAAGTTGTTGTAATGTTCTTGCTACGGAGAATTGCGGTATTATGCATGGCCTCGGGTTAACTAGAATTATGGCTTTCAGCAGGTGATCCTTGAAGTTGACAACAAGTTGATAGTGCATATTGTTAGCATAGTTGATAAGAGATAGGACATAATGGTGGAAGACACGTAGACATGGGTACCTACATAGTAACAGACATAGTAATGGGCACACACATATTTAGAGATGCAACAATGGGCACGCACATGTTTACAGACACACGTACATGGTTAGAGATGGGTTCACATTCTTTACAGCTTTGTATTTTTAATATCTTTGTAACACTTAGTTGGTGTATATAGATTGGTTCTGTAATCTTTAACAAACAATATAAAAAAATAAAAACCAATATTGTGAGGTCTCGTCACATGGTATCAGAGCCATTCAAAATGGCACAACAAATCGTTCCTGCCACAGCTCCTACATCTACTTCCATTTCTACCAATTACACCTTCGCCATAAAACTTTCACCTTAAAATTTCTTGGCCTGGAAGACCTAGTTTGTACCACTGCTTAACATTCATAATATGAATAGTCTGATTGATGGCACTCCTCATCCATCATCAACTGTCACCTCTACTACTAAGCAAAATTAAACAACTGTCAACCCTGAATACACCTGATGGTTCCAACAAGACCAACTTTTACTCACCTAGTTACTTTCTTCCTTAACTGAGGAGGTATACTCCTATATTATCATATATAAATCATCCTTTACTGCATAGAGTGCACTAGAATATGCCTTTGGTTCTGTATCTTAAAACCACCAGCTTCAACTTTATGTTGAACTTTAGGAACTTAAAAAGCATGACATGGACATCACCTCCTATTTGCAAAAAGCAAAAGCATTATCAGATGAACTAGCAACAGCTAGTAAAACTCTCTCATCCTCAGAGTTCAAAGTGATCATATATCGTAACACTGGTATGGAATTTTATCCTATCGTTTCAGCACTAAATCTTCGGCAAGAACCTGTCTCTTTTCCAGAACTGTATAGCCAGCTTTTGTCCCATGAAATTCTCCTCAAGAGCTATTCCACACCACATGTTGCTCATTTATCTATTCGACCATTTGTCCCTCTTTATCCAAAATCACTAGCAGCTTATCCCAACTTCAACTCCTTCTGCAATAATTCCACTCGCCAAAAATGCCAAATTTATGGTTATTCAAACCACACGATTGATCGCTACCATAGCCATTATACTCCTTGAAATTCACCTCATCTACAAGCTAATATTGTCTAGCACTCATCGGCTGCTCATCTGAGTGTTCCAAATTACTTCCCAATGGTTTATCCTCCACATGATTTCACATCTGCTAATTCTAATTGGATTGCAGACACTGATGCAACTCATCACATGACACCGGTGCTTCAGAATCTCACCAATCCACAACTTATAGGGGTGTTGATCAGGTTACTCTCGGCAATAGACAAGCAATGCCCATTGTTGATATAGGTATGTCTTCTTTTCCTTCAGTAAAAAATACTAACTTGAAGTTACATGAGGTATTGCATGTTCCCACACTCTCCAAATCTTTACTTTCAGTAAAATGTTTTGCTCATGATAATCAATGCTTTTTTGAATTTCATCCCTCTCATTTTTTTATAAAGGACAAGAAGAACAAGGCAATCCTATTGTAAGGCAAGAGTAGTTAAGGACTCTATGAACTTTCTTCTCCTAAACCTCAAGCTTTTGTTCAAACCAAAGTCCTTTGTAATACATGGCATGTAAGACTCGGTCACCCTCAGCTTTCTGTTATTTTAAAGTTGATTAATAAACACAATCTCCCAGTTACATCTTCGCCATCTCGGTCTACCATATGTCACTCTTATCGCTCAGGAAAAATGGCAAAGCTTCCCTTTGCATTTGTGGACCATTCAAGCAGGAAATTGTTTGATATTATTCACACTAATGTATAGGGAACTTCCCCCATCCTTAGCAATTTAGGATTTAGATATTTCTTAATTTTTTTTTTATTATTTTTCTAGTTTTTGCTGGATTTTTCCTTTGAAAAATAAAAGTGATGTCTTTCACAAGTTTAACAATTTTGAAAATTATGTCAAACTTCAATTTAATTGCTAAATCAAAGTTATTCACTCTGACTGGTGTGGAGAATACCAAAAACTCCATTCTCATCTCCAGTAAAAAGGCATAATTCATCACCTTGCTTGCCCGTACACTTACGAACAAAACGGCTTGGATGAGAGAAAAATTTGACACATTATCGATACAGGTCTAACTCTTCTTGCACATGCCTCCATTCCCTTTCAATACTGGTCTTATGCATTCATCAATGGTGTTCACTCTATCAACAAAATGCCCAATACAAGTTTAAATAATCAAGTCCAATTTACTTTACTTTATAACAAATAAGTTTATTACACTCAATGTAAAGTATATGGTCATACTATCTATCCTTACCTTCGCCCTTACAACACTTATAAATTTTCTTTTCACAGTACTCAGTGTGTTTATCTTGGTCAATCACCCAATCACAATTGCCATTTTTGCTTGGATATTAAAATGGGTCGAGTCTATATTGCTCGTCACATTATTTTTAATGAGCAAATCTTTCCATTTCAAAAGATAACATTAGTGGTCAACCTGATTTTAACAAAACTCCCTCTCCTATATCCACTTCTTAGCTCATGATTTAGGTTCCTTCCACTCTTACTTCGGGTATGTCTCAGTTTTTTACTTCTCCTCAGACACAATCACACTCTTTTCCCTTTTCCCCATCTCCTTAACCTTTATCCCATTCAAACTTACCCTTATCTCAAAACCAACCACCCATTCAAACCGATCCTACCCCATCCACCTCATCCAATCTGTCCTCATCTTCAGGCCTTAACCTTATTGTTGACTTCACTACATATCCCAACTCCATTGACCTTCCGCCACCCAACACTACTACATAAAATTTATCTCGTACCCACAATATGCACCTTCGGCCTACAACCATGTATAAATGCCAATCAAATTACACCTCTCAAACCCACTCCTCTCCAAGCTACCTTAAATATAAACCTCATACTTACATTTAAGCTAGTAAACATATTGAATGGCAAAAAGCCATGTCTGATGAATTCAATGCTTTGTTTTCTAATAATACATGGAATTTAGTTCCTAAACCTAACAATACTAACATTGTTACAAATAAGTGGATTTACAGGATTAAATGCAGGTCTAATGGCTCCATTGATTGCTACAAGGCTTGCTTTGTAGCGAAAGGCTTTACTCAACAAGATGGGGTCGACTATAAAGAAACTTTTAGTCCTATTGTCAAATCTACTACAATTCAAATTGTTCTTGCTTTAGCCGCCATGTACAATTGGTCTGTTAAACAACTTGACATATCTAATGCCTTCTTATGTGGAAATCTCACAGAAACTATTTACATAGACCAACCAGTCGGCTTTATTGATCCTACTCGGCCATCTCATATTTGCAGACTCAATCACTCTCTCTATGGCCTTAAACAGGCACCGACTACGTGGTTTTCCCACTTGGCTCACTTCCTTCACAATCAACACTTTATGTCATCAAAGGCTAACTCATCCCTATTCATGTACAACAATGGCGGGCATCATTTATACATTTTTGTATACGTAGATGACATTATAATTACTGGGTCCTCTTCAAAGCTTATTACCGATACAATACAAGCTCTTTAATAAGAATTTCTAGCTAAGGATTTAGGGGATCTACATTATTTTCTTAGAATTAAAGTTGAGCGAAACCAGAATGATATTTTTCTTTCCCAAAAATGCTATGCTCTTAACCTTCTTGCTCAAGCTAGTTTGCAAAACTGTAATCCTTGCAAAACACCTATGGCGATCTCTCCTAAGTTGTCAAAATTCTTCGGTGATCCTTACCCTACAGCCACCGAATATAGACAACTGATTAGTGCTCTTCAGTATCTTACTATCACCAGGCTTGATATATCTTTCTCTGTGAATAAATTGTGCCAATTCATGCACAATCCAACCATTGCTCATTGGCATGCTTTGAGACGCTTATTGCATTTTGTTCATGGGACTGTCCATCAAGGTATTCATCTAAGCACTCATAATTCTCTTGCTATTACTTGTTATGCCGATAGTAATTAGGGAGGGGATCAAGACGACTGATGTTCAACATCTGGATATGCCATTTTTCTTAGAAATTAATTGATTTATTGGCTCATCAAAAAACAGCCCACCATTGCTCACTCATCAACTGAGAGCGAATACAAGGCAATTGTAAATGCCACTGCTGAGTTTCTTTAGATTCGTTCTCTTCTCTCCGAGCTTCAACATCCGCCCACCTCTTGCATAATATGGTGTGACAACATTGGAGATGTCTACTTGTCCTCAAATCTAGTATTTCATGCGAGGATGAAACACATTACACTTGATTACCACTTTGTTCATGAACAAGTGGCATCCGGAGCTCTTTCCATTTGGTATATTACAACAGTAAATTAGTTGGCCAACTTGTTTACTAAGCCCTTATCGCTGTCTCGGTTCTAATTCCTTTGTCAACATTTACCTCTCCAGCTACCCAAGGACTTACAGGGGGCTGTTAGTATAGCTGATAAGAGATAGGACATAATAGTGGCAGACATGAAGACACGCGCACGTACATAGTAACAGACATAGCAATGGGCATGCACATATTTAGAGATGCACCAATGGGCACGCACATATTTAGAGATGCACCAATGGGCACGCACATGTTTAGAGATGCACCAATGGGCACTCACATGTTTAGAGACGCACGCACATGGTTAGAGATGGGTTCACATTCTTTACAGCTTTGTATTTTTAATATCTCTATAACACTTAGTTGGTGTATATATATTGGTTCTGTAATCTTTAACAAATAATATAAAAAAATAAAAACCAATATTGTGAGCTCTCGTCACACATATTATTACTGGCAAAACTAATAGCCCTCTCCAAAACCTTGCTCTGACTTAGGAAATTAAAAGGCTCCTTAGTTATCCTTGGAAGGTTCAAGTGCAACATGTATTTAGAGAAGGGAATAAATGTGTTAATATCCTCTCCAAAATGGGTATTTAGATGCATACTGGTTATGAAACTATCCATCAGGCTCTTGTGGAACTCTTGGATCAGCTTAGAAATGATGCTATGGGTATTACTACCCCAAGACTTTGCCCTGTGCAATTTGTTTAGGCTTATGCCTCCCTTATAAAGAAAAAATATATATATTATTATAATTTAATAAAAATTTATCATATAAAAATTTGTTGTAATTTTAATTTTTAAGACAAATGTTATAACATATTAATAATAGAAAAGTAATTGCTATATTTTTTTTTATCAAATAAACTTTTTGTTGTATAATTTTATTATTTGTTGGGATATATTTTGATTTAAATTACATGTAAATTGGTTTTAGCTCTATTCATTGAATTTATGAATACTTTTTCTATGATGAATTATTGTTGAATTTTTATAATAATTTTTTTAATCACATAATTTGATTTTTAAATTATTTTTTAAAAATAATGATAAAAGTAAAAATAAAATTATGAGTATATGATATTTAAAAAATCTCTTCACAAAAAATAATAAGTTATAGAGTACGTACAAAAAACTGACTATATTAAATTTTACTAACGCAAAAAAAAAACTCAATTACAAGTAGTTTTAAAATGTTAAACATCAAACAACAAATTTGAAAGAAAAATGGAAAAAATGGTAATTTAGTAATTGTAATTAATAAAAGAGTAAAAATTTTTAATAAAGGATAGTTATGTAATTTATAATTCTAAAAAATAAAAAATAGAGTGTAAAAATTAATGAGTGGAATGCAAAAATTCTCCACCCTTAATCCAAATAAAGGGTTAATGAACACATAAAAATTAAAAAGGAAATTATTATATTTTCAGGTCTCTTAAATTAGCTAATTCGTATCTTTACTTATTTCCAGCGGTATAATTAAAAAGGCAATTATTATATATTAAATAAATAAATATATAAGTACATGAACATAACTTGTTACCCAAAAAGATAACAAGGAAAGAAATTTTAAAATAAATAAATAACAAAAGAAAAGAAATAAAGCCAAATAAAAATTTAGCACGTGTTGGATGTCCCTCTTGTCTGATCCCTTCGGCTATAAAAGTTTAGCACGTGTTGGATATCCCTCTTGTCTGATCCCTTCGGCTATATATATATATATGAGCCGATATGTATATACATGCTCCTCCCACTGTATATTGATACAAAATGAATGATTAACAAAAATTGCATACATCTCTCCCCCAAATAGTAATGGACTTCCATTGTTTGTCACAAATCGTTGCAACTCTTCTAGCATTGCTACTCATGCTCCACATAGCATGGAAACTTCTAATAAGCTGTCGCCAAAGAAAAGGAAAACCAGTTCCTGAGCCATTCGGAGCCTGGCCTTTAATAGGTCATCTTCTTCTTCTCAAGGATCAGGTTCCAGCATACTTAACCTTCGCAATAATGGCTGAGAAATACGGTCCTATTTTCTCTATCCGAGTAGGTATGCGACGTCTTCTTGTAATTAGCAGCTGGGAAGCTGCAAAAGAATGTCTCAAAATCAATGACAAAGTTTTCTTGAATCGTCCTTCTTATGCTGCCTCAAGATTCTTGTCTTACAACAACACCTTTTTTGGGCTTTGTCCCTATGGATCGTATTGGCATGATATTCGCAAAATCTCTACTTCTGAACTTCTATCAAACATCCGTCTTGATCTTCTTAAGTATGCTCGCCTATCAGAGATAGAGACTGGCATCAGAAACTTGTACTTATTTTGTTGTCATAGCAATGACACGAGTTCAAGTGCTGTTGTGGTGGACATGTGTGAGTGGTTTTTCAATGTGATAATTAACATGATGATGAGAATGATAGCCAGGAGGCGACCTGAGCATGAAGAGTCTCAAAGCTTAAATAGAGCAATAAAAAAATTCATATACCTATTAGGCGTGTCTGTGATTTCAGATGTGATTCCATTTCCTGAATGGTTAGATTTGCAGGGACATATCAGGTCCATGAAGAATGCTGCTAAGAATTTGGACCACTTGGTTACAAGTTGGTTTGAGGAACATCTTCAAAGCAGACGAGATGAGCAGGCGAAAGAAGAGTACTGCTTCATAGATGCCATGTTTTCTTCACTTGATAATTATGACGTTTCCAAAAGCGGGCATAAGAAGGAAACAATAATCAAGGCAACAGCTACGGTATGTTTCTATAATTCATGTAAATTGAACTAGATTTTAGAAAATTTTCTTGGTCCTCCTTATCTATATATGAGGCCTCAACATCCAGATTCAACCCCAATCAAAGTTGACACAACCAATTGTTTGCTTGCTCTTCTAAGTTGCCTGTATGGAGTCTCTTATAAAAATATAGTCTCTTGTTATCAATTGCAATAATTTTAATTTGTATACATTTTGCAGAATTTGATCATAGGAGGAACACATACTACATCTGTTACCTTGACATGGGCACTTTCATTATTGCTTAATCATCCAAAGGTACTACAACAGGCGCAAGAAGAACTAGACAAGCATGTAGGAAAAGAAAGATGGGTAGAAGAATCAGATTTCAAGAATTTAACATACCTACTAGCTATTGTTAAAGAAACACTGAGGCTGTACCCTCCCATTCCTTTATCAATCCCGAGGGAATCCATCCAAGATTGCTCTGTTGGAGGCTTTCACATTCCTAAAGGAACTGTATTATCTGTCAACATGTGGAAGCTGCATCGCGATCCAAGGATTTGGTTAAATCCGTGCGAGTTTCAGCCG